>BPLR01011023.1:0-67348 GCA_021605095.1 Caerostris extrusa | reverse complement strand
CAATATCTTTCTTCCCTTTTGTTATCCTCTGATGCCTGACCACCATTATCGACAATCGATATCAGCTGTAACCCCCATTCTCCAATTCCATTGCTATCTTCTTTTAAAATTGTGCCCATGCTTAAGTTTCACACCTTGTGAAATTTTACACGACGTTATAATTCTAGCTCTAAATATAGGACGAAATCCACAACTCTTTCTTTCAGAAGCAGCTTTCACTGCGGTGCTCCAGGTTTTCTAGCTAAAAGCCATGATAGCGCAAGTGTTAGGTAGAGATTTTATTTTTTAAATTGATTAATAAATGCTACGATGATTTATCATTTGATATGCTAACAGTTTAAATCAAGTGGAAATGATAGAATTGATCATGTGTGGTAATGCCAGAATAAGGATGTAAAATTGGAATTTTATGCAAAAAAAATCCTTCAAAAAAAAAAAAATCATGAAAAAAAGCACTTAAAAAGAAATATAAAATGGATTATTTTGCATTAGTTGCAAATGCCTAATTTCTCAACTTTCTTCTTCACTGGCGCAAAAGCCCCATGGTGACCAACGCCGTCTGCCTACTGACAGACAACGAAACATGAGATGTTTTCTTTTTACAGGATAGGGTTGTCAGCCCTACACCTAACACTCTACAGCCATATTATAGACTGGGACCTACGGTTTAAAGATGATTCTGAACCACTACAAACATTCATGACACACCACTGGGAGTCACCCGAACCCGAAATCTGTGGCACCGAGCTCCAGTTTTTTAAAAATTGTTTTTTTAATTTTTATTTTTTTAGACTCAAAGGAACCATTTTGTGAAAAAGAAAAAAATATTATAAATATATATAGATTTATTTATCCTATTTACTTATTTTTGATTGAATAAATTTTGGTCAGAACTTTTTTACTTTACTAAGTCAGAACTTTCTACAATCTCAAAGTTAAATCAAATTAATTACTTTCACACTTTGACTTAAAGAAAGACCAAAGTACAAAGAGATCGATTGCATTGACAACGATTTCTAAGTCATGTAAATAAAAAAATAATGGAAGATTCTGTTCTAGCCCATTTTTAAAATTCAATAGAAAAATAATTATTTTTGTTTAGTAAACAGGACTAGGATAGAAAACTTTTTGAGTTGATGTCAATTCAATTAGCGTTTTCAACAAACAGGATTGCCAGCTGCATAAAAAAAAAAGGAGATTGCAAATTTTTTTAATTCTTCTAAATTTCAGAAGTTTTTTCTAAATTAAACCAAATTAACTTTATTTGTTTTGTTGAAAGCATTAAAAGTTTTAGTTTGACATTTAAAATTCGTGTCTTTTGAAAGGACAATTAAAAAAAAAGTTTTAAACAAAATTGGGGAAAATGTAAATCGATAGTAAAGGCTACAAATTTTAATGAATATTTTTTTTCGATTAAGAGCAAACATTTTGAGAAAAAAAAAAAAATAACAACCCATTATAAATGTATAGATTTATTTATCCTATTAAGTTAATTTTGATTGAATAAATTTCTTTTAAAAAAAAAAAAAAACATGAAAAAATGGTATTTACTGAGTCAAAGTTTTTATTTACTTTCTATTTCAAAAGATAATTTTATAAAATGTTATTCATCAGAACAAAGAAAACATTTTTGAAAAAAAAAAAAAAATAAAGAGCTTTTAATTTTACAATTTTGAAAACTGTTTATTTGAAATTAAATTTTTATTGTTTTAGAATTTTCTCTGTTCATTTATACCAGGTTTATCGTAAAAAGTTGCAAGCGTTTCAAATTTCCCATTTTTTTGTAACACCGAATTCAGTAACAGAAATCCAATACAAGAGAGAAAAAGGGAATTTTTTTTTTAAAATAAAGATTATCAAGAAATAAATAAAAGTTAAACACTTTAATTAATTCTAAACATAAATACCTACCACAAATGTTACGAATTTTTATTTTTTAATCTATATTCAAGATAATTAATTATTTAACCCATAAGAGAAATTGACTTTATTTTTAATCAGAATTGTCATGAATTAATAATGTTACTAACATGGTGATCAAAATTAATGAAAAAATACCATAATGAATTTTTAAGTGAGAGATAAATGAAAATTGGATTTTCCCGTAAGTTAGTGTTTTAATTAAAATTCTTTTTTTTAGATTACTGCGGATTTTATTTGAATTTATTATACTATATTAAATCAATTTTTTTTGTTTGCATTTTTATTATAATTCTAGAATAAAATGTTATATCTTAGTCAAATAATATATTTTTACTGTCCTATCTGTTCAATAAGCAATAACTTAATTATTAAGGTTTTATCATGCTAAGATCATCCTGTATATTATTTCTAATACAATCGTTTCTGAATTATAAATAATTCTTTTAGGTCAGTCAAAGTTTTACAGTTTTATGTTGAAACAAATTAATGTTTTTTTTTTCTAATGTAGCTGGCAAATAGACCGTGATCTCGGCCATAAGGTCTGCACCGATGTTACTCACTTTGCATTACTCAGGGGCGCGTGTAACTTGATGGTAAGCCACGGACGCGGAGTAACAATGCCCACGCAGCGCTCTACGATCCTATTAGGACCGGGACCTACGGCTTAAAGTGGATTTCGAACCACTACAAACACCCATGGAAAAGCCGGGATTTGAACCCGATACCTGTGGTACCGAACGCCAGCCATTCGGCCATCAGACCCCGATAAAACAAATTAATGTCGAATTCAAATTCACTTTGCAAGCAAAGCCCATCGAATTTTTTAATTCAAAAAGTTCGTTTAACTACTGTCAATTTCTTAATGTAACCAACCCCCAAAATTTATCAGAATGGTCTGATAAATAACGCATTGGCCCTCCAAACTAAGGAAGTTTTGTTCTAAGCCCGAAACGTGATGCCAAACTTTTCATACCTGTGTCGGTTAGAAAATTCTTACGTTGGGTTGAGGGATCTGGCAATGGTTGGTTTGTCGCACTACGGTCATTTTTTGCACACTTTAGTCTAACTAGACCGGTACCTACTATTAAATCTAGATTCCGAATCACTAACAAACATCCAGACCACAACCAGGGATTCGAACCTGAAACATGTGGTACCAAAGGTCAGAGCGCTACCCAATTGGCCATCGGCCGTGGTCTGGGAGAAGATGGCGCAGCTAGTATGCATAGCCCATAGATAACATCGTTCCAAATCAATCGAATTGAATTCAAACTGAGTAGCACCATTCCAATGTTGAGCAGTCCACCCTTCTCCTGTTGGGCCCTGTGTAATGCAAAATCTAATGCATAACTAACAATTGTAATGAGAAATAATCACAGATAAAAATGCTGCAGGCAACAATTGGAAAACAATAACAACAAAAAGAAATTTAAAAGTTATTTGTTAATTGAAAGATTAATTATACTGTGATTAAATATTACGATAATCCATAGTTTCAAATGCTCAATAATTTTATAAATGATAGCACAAAATATATGTTAGGCTACATATTGATAACTCATCTTATTTCTACGTGTATTTTTAAGCAAAGAAAATATAATTTATTTAAAGGTATCAGAGTTGTATTAAAACTCTAACATACATACGATAAGTTCAAATAAACCTACAACCAATTGTCAACAGAACCGTAAGATAAAATATTCATGTTCGTAATCTCTACTCAACTGCCTCAGGACTAACGGCTTTAGGGCCTTGAAATATATATGTCAGTAGAACTAATTTAGCATTCGACATTTCTGCCGCTAGCCATGTGCCTAACTAATAATCATCTCGTGATCTTTTCTAGTATATCCAACAGCTTCTTGAAAGATTCATCAGTAACAAGTACCAAATATTTCGACAATATTGCCCCTTTTACCTTGTACAACGCCCAATTAGCGTATTTTTGCATAACGAATCAGATAAATTAAACAGTCTAAAAGCAAAAACTAATCATTAATTTAAAATAAACAATTATTTAGATATTTTCACGGAATTTTACAGCAGTATTATTAATATGTGACTAATTAAGCATTATTCTTAGTATGTTCTTAATTTCTTTCTTTATTTCTTCTTTATTCTGTTCTTTATTTTATTTATTTCCTTTATCCTTTATGTCCTTTATTTTGTTTCCTTTTTTTCAATAAAAATTTGGTGAAAATATTATTATATTTTTTGTCAGTTAAAATTTTGGGGAAAACATGAATTAAATTAAACGCGAATAAAATTAAAAGAACATTCAAAATGTTCTTGTCACTTTTTGGGGAAAGATCAAAAGTTCCCGAAGAAGTTATTTTTTCAATAAAAATTATTAAGCAACTTTTGATAAGACTTACTTAAGTAGATTACAATTCACTCTACCCTCACTTTTTCTAAGAGCCAAACTTCATTTTAAAATAATTTCACTAACTTTTCGTTTTATTAATATTGTTATATGCCCTAGATGTAAAATAAATTAATTTTTTATTCACTGAAAATTTAATGGTTGAACTTTTTTTCCGCACGGAGCATGCAAAATGTAGAATCTGTTAAACTTCGTAAAATAAAAGGAGAAAAAAAAAATTGCTAAATGAATTTTCTCGCATCAAAAAGCTTTTAAAGATACGAAAAAAAGTTAATTTTATTTTGAAAGAATTCTATGTTTTATAGTTTTTCCCAGAAAATAAAAACATTCTGCGATGTAGAAAACAGTAAAAAAAACTCGAATAAATAAATATTAGAAGTTTAAAAGATAAAAGAATATTGCATATTGAATTCATATGTTTTAGTTTGTTTTTTAATTACATATTGTGTGTGTTCTTTTAAAACTATTTATAGTATTTTCTATTGATTAATATACATGGTGATTATAAAAAACTCACAATATATGAGCTTCTAGCTATTATACCGAACAAAATTTTGGTTTAAAGTATTCTGACGTATGCAGCCCAGAAAACACGTAGCACGAAAATCACCGGCTCTAGACAGACTAAGAAGAATAGCGAATACTAAGGGTAGAGAAGCAACTGAAAGCAAAACATTTTATTGTATTTCACAAATTTTCTACGTGACCTCCTTCACACAGGATGGTACTTTACATGTGACAGATGGTGGATAGCACTGAAGTACGTATCATAGCAAAAGGAATCAGTTGAACCTGACATCTGATGGCATCTTTCAAATCAGATACAGTTCACGGATTAGATTGTATACACATTGAATTTCAGATGTCAAACAGCCAGAAATCCAGGAAAGTGAGATCAGAGGATTTTTTGGTGGCCATGAAAACGTGAAATGGCAATAGTCGTCTGTCTATCACCAAATTGTTGTGTTAAGCAACGTTTTACAGAAAATCTCCTCAAGTGGAGGAAGCGAAATCTTGCATCCACACGACATCAAATAAGCTTTTCGCTGTTGCAAATTAAGAATTACGTAATTTGTCAACATTTCTATATAGCGAGCATTTATTACAGTGCACGCTTATTGATCTTTATCAGTAATCTCTTCAAAAATTAAGGGCCTGAGGATGATGATATCTGTTATACCATATAACATTATGGTTGTTCTTCAGTTACATGATAATGTAACGGAAGAACAACCATATCATGGAAATTATCCTCTGCCCAGGGTAGTCCTTCTAACTAAAGATACTAAAAAAATTAATCAGTAACGTTAATAATTAAACGTTACCAGTCAACGAGAAATGGGACTTGTCTGTCGAAAAAAAAGAGTTAAGGCCAGCTTTTATCATACATAATAGATGAGGAATTCATTCGCGAAATCTAGTCATTATTGGTTGTCACTCGCTTGCAGAATGTGGATAAGCTGGAACCAATAAAGAAACACACAGAGACTGTGAGAACAGAACGCAGAATCTTGTGGACAATAGAATTTGGCTACTGCAGAACGCGTAAAATACCGCATGCACTTGCAAGACGAACTTCGCTTATCGTCTCATGGACTTTTTCAACAGTTTCTACAAGTAAGGAAGGTTGTCCAGGTCAATATCGATAACATATACAACCAGTATCTTCAAATTTGCGTATCAAGTCCCATACAGCTGTTGCAGAACACGGGCCTCTGCCTAGTCCATGGTTTTCAGGAATAGACACGCAATGCCTCTGAAGCATTTTGTCCATTCAAGTTATAATTCTATACAATTTCCCCTCGTTGTTTCCATGGCATGAATAAATGGCACGTTGGTCATGTTGTAATGTGTCTAATGCTGAACCAGGAAATCTGCATACCTTATCCTTCATATTTTGAAGGAGTTTCAAGAGCTGGGATCAGAGCAGTACTCTATTGGGCTGCACACTTATTTTTTTCTTTTCGTCTTAGTCTGTCTAGCATTGGTGATTTTTGTGCTACAGGTACCTTTCAACACTATTTATGGTTTTTCGCTACGGAGAACGCATTCCAATAACATTGGTACCACGGGCTTCAGGTTCGAATCCTGACGTTTTGCTAGTGGTTTGGAATCCACGTTAAACTGTAGGTCCCCGTCTAGTTAGCCCAAAATGTGCAAAAAATGACCGCAGAGCGACAAACCAAACCAAGCCACATTCAATAAAAAAAAAAAGCAAGGGTTGCCCTTTGAAATTTTTGAAATTTTGTCACTGAAACTGTAACGTGTAGAGTTTAACTGTTGTTTTTCATATGATTCTTAAGCGCATATCACAAAATACCTTAAACTAAAATTTTATTCAGTTTGCATGAAATGTATGATAGCTAGCGCCCCATATATCAAGAATTTTTTATAATCCCCTGTATTTCTTCTTATTTTGTTTTCAAAATAAAATGTGTCATGAAATTCTTTTTATATTTCTTCATGGATGTTAACTTAATGTTAATAAATCTAAAATGAAAATTAAAAAAAAAAATACTTCAAAATTTAATTTAAAAACATAAGTTTATTTGTCAATTTGACAAGCGTTGTTGATATTTGAACTATATTTTGACTAAGAAAATTTAATAGTAAACTTTTCTTCATGCCAAAGTAATTTCAGAACTCTACAAGAATCTTTAATAACTATACAGAATAAATAAAACTTTCAATAGAATATTTAATTAAGTTTTATTGGTTTTTCAATTTTCCGTATTCTGCACTTGCAGAATTAATAATCCTTCTCTTAAACTATTGCTCCGTATTTTTGTTCTTTCATCGTTCTTTTTCTAGTATTTTGGCTCTTTTATGAATTAAGGATTTACCATTAACTATTAAAAGGATTTACCATTAACTATTAAAAGTTTTACCATTAACTATTAAACTCCTCATCTTAATGAAATAATTGATTAATTTAATTGAATTTGTGATTAAAATGTCGGTGTAAGCAGATAAAAATATTATAGCTGTTGTGGTGTTGGTATCCATTTGAATATAAAAACATTCCTCCACAAATAACAATTCATCAAAATAACCAAATATAAATAAATATACGCAATAAAATTTAAAACAACTGTTTTAACATTGCTAAAATGAATCTTCTGCGTTTATTACTATGTTATAGGAATTGAAGTACACTACATTTTCTAATTAGGTTCGAATTCTTTCAGAGGTTCCTTAAATTTAGAGAACTAATACATGCATATGAAATAAATAAGGCATTTATTTAAAAATAAAATGTTGTTCTTTTAATATTTAAAATAATTAGCGTTGATCTGAATTAAATTCTGTAACCGTGGTTTCACCTACGCAGCCATGTTTCCCCCAAGAGCGCCCCTTGCTGGGTACAGAAGAAATCGTCAGTAGGCATCAAATCTCTTGCCTGAGAGGCCGTACGGCAAAACAGGCGTTCCGTTAGCTATGAGCTCTCATCCGAGAGCTAGGGAAATCCTTCCCCAAATGTATAATTAGATGTTTTAAAGGAGAATTATGTTATGTATTATTATGTAATCGTGGTACTTGTGCGTGTCAAAATAAATGTGTTCTTGGACGTGAGTCTCCATTTGACCACACAAAGATCTAGCTGCACAAACAATGACGACATCTACTACAATACCTTAATCGGATATTTATGCATACAAATGCTATACTTGTCATCATTCCATAATACAAATAAACACATTATTTCTACTCCACTCATTGTAGCAAATGAGTAAACTGAAAAAACTTTTACTACCTCGGCGAAATATGTTATGCAATGTGGTACAGAAGTCACAGGCAAAATACTGAGGGCCCATCCATAAAATAATTATAGTAATAACTCGTAAACTAATCAGTTTATCATTCTCGGTGGACAAGGGAGCTTTTGCATGAACAGGCTTCTTGCAGACAGCCTTTTTTCAGTTCGAAGGAAACTTCTTTGGTAAAATTGCATCCTCTTTGCCTTTCTTTCTCATTTTGGGATTTTGGTTCACTCGTTCTCGGCATTCGCAGTTAATTCAATTACCAAAAAAAATCTCAAACAGTCAAGAATAATTTGAAGCAATGTTCTCAGCAAATACGCAGAAAACAGGTCTGTTCGAATCCGCTAATGCTGTGAAATGTAATCATTGCTTTCAGAAACGAAGAAATTCGATGATTATCATAATAGCATGTGCAAGAATATCGCATCAGTAGAAGGATTTCGTGGTGGAAGATTTCTAGAATATTTCCCATATAACGAACAAGTGGCATTGCTTTCAGAAACGAAGAAATTCGATGGTTATTGTGACAGTGTGTGCGAGAATCTCGCATTAGCAGAAGGATTTCCTGGTAGAAGATTTCTAGGATATTTCCCATATGACGTGGCATTGCTTTCAGGGATTACTCTGCATTAAGGGTAATCCCGGATGTCCTCTAACAGCTAACTAAACCGGATTCCCGCTAATGCCCTCTCAACATCGCGCCTTATAAACTGTTCATGGCGTATATGAGCAGAACACAAAACCCAATAAAATAAAATAATATAATATAAAAATAAATAAAAAACAATCTGGGATGTAATTTCAGAATGTAGATCTAATTATTCAGTCATTTTCCATCTGATATCATATGTATAGAAGAAAATGTCACTATTACATGTTACTAATCATCCTTGAAAAATACAAATCATTTTCAAAATGCAATATTTTATGATTCGGATACTTTTTTCTTGTGTTTAATAATAAAACATAGCATTGTCATACATCTTTTTTTCCAAATTTTCAATTAGTTTGGTAAATACGATAAATCTGAAATTTATATTCCTAATTCAAATCAATTTATAATAAATTTTAATAAAGTTTTTTAAATAATGAAAAAAATTATTTAAAAAAAAAAAAAAGAAAGGTTTTAAATTTTCTCTAAATGTCTTTTCTTTATGCTAATTTCATTGTATATTTTGTACAAATATGGCATCAAAAAAAGTTCCATCGTTTTTTCCCATCCTATTTGGTATGATCTTGATGTGGTGGATGGGCTTTCCACTAAATGGATCACAACTGTTGAATGACTTGGAAGTCTTTTTTCCATCAAATATCCGAAACAATACAAGCATATTGAACACTACAAGCACATTGAATTGGTTTAATGTGGAACTCATGCCAAATACGTTGCCATTTCGATTCAAAATATCACTGGCAACCGAAATCACTTTCTTTATGCCGCTTACAGCGCCATCTATTAAATACACTTTGGAGCTGTTTTTTGATGTCGTACCGTTGACCCTTCTTCAAGTATCTTCAGTTCAAATTTGAACTTATTGTGACTAGTGGTTCTTTTTCACATCATTTTGAAAGTAGGACTTTAATTATAATCACCCTGTATATCCATTAAGTAACAAATTAGCCCATTGAATAATTTAAATCAATGAAGATTAAATTAGACAAAATAATTCATAAATAATTCAATTAAATTTTTAAAAACCCAGAACAATGCTTAAATGTTAATAACCAGATAATGCTTAAGTAAACATTTTATTATATTTTGAAACAAAATGTTTGTTTCAAAATTTTACTATATTTTTTAAATAGTAAAGTATAAAATAGTTTAATAGTAAAGTATATAGTTAATTATAGTATGTTGCACCAACAGTGACTATAGTCTAGTCTTCTCTGAAGCTAAATAGAGAAGACCAGATATTGACAGTGGACTTACCAATGTCAGCCACCAGGCTTCCCGGCTCCAACTCCAGAATAAACTGTTTGACTCTAGGCCAAGGTCTGTACCTGGTGTCGGTGAAGTGAGGGGCGATCTGGTCATAAACATCGTGGACATAGGCCTTCTCAGAGCCAGGGACCGGGCTTGACGCTCTTCGTGGTTTTCCCCGACATCGTGCTCTGCGTCATCCGGAAACTGCAAACATGAGGAATCCATTAAATAACCACAGTTTGCATTCTACAGAGAGGATAATTAAGATCTAACATCAGCTAATTTCTGTCCAGCAGGCAGTCTATTATTGGAGGTAGTATTTCAGAATTTGAAAATAAACTTTAATTAGCCTGTTATTGAAAGAATATAAAGGGCATTGATACTATACCTAAAATACTACAATGTCTACAAAATCATAAGAAATGTATAATAAACCTTTAAAATCTATAATTAAAGATATTATAGAAATCTATCAAAATCAAAATCTATCAAAAATGTAAATCTATAATTAAAATTATTTGTAGAAATCATGTCTACAAAAATGTGTGTAATTCATTTTTATTTCAAAAATACAAATTATCATAAATTTTTAATTCAAAAATATAAATTATCATTCATTTTTGTTTAAAAAAAATATAAATTATTATTTATTTTTATTTCGAAAATATAAACCATCATTCATTTTCATTTCAAAAATATAAATTAACATAACTTTTTATTTCAAAAATATAAATTATCCTTCATTTTTATTTCAAAAATAAAAATTATCTTTTATTTTTATTTCGAAAATAAAAATTAGCAATTATTTTTATTTCGAAAATTTAAACTATCATTCATTTATTTTTCGAAAATATAAATTATCATTCATATTTATTTCAAAAATACAAATTATCATAATTTTTATTTCAAAAATACAAATTTTCAATAAGTTTTATATCACACTTACAAAATTAAAAAAATTAAAGATTCATTTCTAATTTATCATTATTGCCTCAGAACAATTTATAAGCTCAATATTAGAAAAATAGAGTTTTAAGTTTAAAAATAGAAATGCAAATGATTTTTTTTACTCCAATAATTAAGTAAAAAATCAAATATTATTTTATGTAGAAATTTTTTATAGATATTTATTTGATATTTTTAAAGATAAATAAAAATTTTATTTAAAAGAAAATAAATAAGTGGCCTACTTTTTTTTGTGTCGTTATAAATACATACAAATAGTGATTGTATTAAAGTATTCTCGAAGTAAATTAGTTAAAAGATTTATTATGCATCTAAAAAAGCATTTCCTTATATCACTACTGTGCCTAGAGCTGAGTTGCCCCTATACAGTTTGAGAATGATGTGGGGAAATTGAATGGTCACACGATGCAGACGGGAAAATTTTCGCAAAATTCACGTTTGGAGATACAGAAGCTGAACAATGAGGAAATTTTTACAAAAACAGACGAAAAATTTAAATTTAAAAAAAAAAAAAGGAGGGAAATATTCGAGAATATATAAAAACCTTAAATTATTAAAATTTAAAAGCAATGCAATATAATAAATACTACATTGGAGAATACACAAATCAGAGAGCTATTTTTTTTTGCTCTACATACTTTTTTATTGTGAAATATAAATTAAGCAGAAATGAAATTAATTAAAAATCAGAATCACGTGAAATATAATTTAAAATCAGAATCAGCTTATTTGCACATTTAAAATCAAGGATCACCTACCTCAAATTATCAGACTAAAAGCGAAATTTTTGCTTCACATACTTTTATTGTGAAATATAAATTAAGCAGAAATGAAATTAATTAAAAATCAAAATCTCGTGAAATATAATTTAAAATCAGAAACAGCTTATTTGCACATTTAAAATAACAGACTACCTACCTCAAATGATCGAGATCTAAAATTTTGCTTCACATAAAATTGTTCATTTTATTGTGAAATATAAGTTAAGCAGTATGAACATAAAAGCATGCATCAATGATTCAAAAAGGTAACCCAAACTTCATCAGATTTTTATGTCAATTCACTTTCTGCTCACTGTTTGCTCTTAAACAAGTGTTCCTTTTCTCCAGAAAAAATGAGTCAAAAGACCGATTAAAATCACGATCGCGTGTAGTAACAAGAGATCAGACAAACGTTTCCACGTGTCTGTCAGCTGAGAGAGAGAGATTTTCAAAATCTGAAAGCAGTGTTTGCAATTCCTACCTTAAGTGATCATTCAAAAGAAAAGTCGAGATTCCCTAATCATAAATGCAGCTGGCTCATCGACAGATGAATGTAGTAAATAAATAAAAAGGTTCACAATCACGATATGTGGTGGTTTGTTTTTATTTACTTACATGAAATATGTACACACATGCATACTGATAGCGTGCTCTTTTAATGTTAATGTTGTAACAGACAATATGATTAAATAAATTTACAACATGTGAAAAGAAAAATAAATGATGTTCACATAGCATGGAAAAAATATGAAATATTAATGTTGGGATACAGGTGGTTTTGTGAAAAAAGATATTTGAAACATATTATTCATATTATATTTTCAAGTCCGGGGCCTGTTGACCGAATGGCTAGCGTTCTGGCCTTCGGTACCACAGGTATCGGGTTCAAATCCCGGCGTTGCCATGGGTGTTTGTAGGGGTTCGGAATCCACTTTAAGCGGTAGGTCCCGGTCCTAATAGGATCGTAGAGCGCTGCGGGGGCATTGTTACTCCGCGTCCGTGGCTTATCATCAAGTTACACGCGCCCTCTGGGTAGTGCAAAGTGAATAACATCGGTGCAGCCCTTATGGCGAAGATAAAGGTCTGTTTGCCAGCTGCATTAGAAGAAAAAAAAAAATATTATCAAGTATCCAGATCCTATTAAATTCATCATTAACTGAACTATGTCATAAATCAGAGTCACTTGATCAAGGATACTTATATACTTATACGATGAGGGTTGCTACACTACCCTCATAGGAGTAATTGCATTTTTGTTTGTTCCTATTTGAGAAAGACAAATTAATACCAACCAAGATCTTTTAAGTTGTAGATACAAAAATATCAGCAACAATTGTTAATCATTTTTTTTTTTAATACAATGACTTCAGCACAACCAACCTATATTCTGTGTATACCTTTTCCAACCTATAGTTATTTGTTCCCTGAGAAAGGTATTTTCTGTGTTTGAAAGTTTTGTTAATTTCCGAGTTACACTTGATTCTTTTACTTGGTTTCTTCGAATGAAAAAAACAAACTGTAACTGAAGCACAGCTGTGAAAAAACAAGTAATATAAAAACATATTTTTTTAAAGTCAATTCCTTCTTTTTTTTTTCACTATAATGCAGAAAATCCTTTATAAATAATTTTCATTCCTTTTTTTTTTAAGTTTATCTGGCGCCATCTATTGGTACATATATGCAACTTAAATCTAAAAAAAAAAACTAAAATTGATTAATTAAATTTAATTACTGAATTAATATTTGAAAAAAACTGTATTAACATCAAGTGTTATCCACAACAAGTTAAAAAAAATGTATGTGAACGTGAATGGAGGAATAAAAAGTATTTTATGAACGATTGAAAATTTGAACAAGATATATATAGTGAGAGTGTGAGCTAATAGAAGGAATTGAAAAAAGAAACTTCAGATGAATATTTTTATTCAATTAGAATGTCTTGTCATAGCTGAATTATTTTATGGTTGAAATATCTAAATAATGTTTTAATGGGTACTTCAGTATGAGAATTGAGTTAGTTCTTCACTAAAATTGCATGAGATGAAAATTTTTAGATTCTTTAAAAGCCTTATATAATTAATTTTTTTTTTTAAATTTATCAAAAACTGAAGAACTCTTGAATAGTATTCAAATTATTAAATTATTTGATTTCAAATTTTGTTACCTTGTTAAATTAGAAAAACGTTTTTACATTATATTGTTATCATATTACAGCGTTTATATATAAAATGTATACAATATTTTTATGAATATATATTTTTAATCAATATTATTTGGGTACTTCAAATGAAGGAAATTCGACAAATTAATGTTGCATATTTGTTTCTGGGGCTTGATGGACGAAGGGTATTTTAATAGTTAAACTATAATTAAAACATATGAAGTACCGTATACGATGATTATAACTAGTAATTGAAATAAAAAGTTTGATATTGCTATTTATATTTATAGATAAAAAAACATTAATATATTTAATATTCTCTGGCTGGCTGCAAAGGTTTCGAGTTCGAGTACCGACAGTGCCGTGGATGTTTGTGGTAATTCGAAATCTACTTTAAACAATATGTCCCGGTCTAATATAATTGTAGAGAGTTGGGCGTAGAACCGACAACCCTACCCCGTAAAACGAAAACATCTCCTGTCTCGAAATCTGCCAGTAGATAGACGGCCTTGACCCACCATGGGGCTTTTGCGTCTATAATGATGTTATGTGCTTCTTTATGGTCGATTAGAGCAACTATGAGAGTTGAATTGTGATTGTTCAGTTGAATATGTTTAAATTTCTGTCAGGTTTAAGGGACCACCTAAAATAGTCTATAAATGAAACTTATTGTTCTAATGCAGCTGGCAAACACTTAGACAGCTTGGTATTGGATACCTTAAGGCAAGCGCTGCACAGACGTTACTCACTTTGCATTACCCATGGGGCGCGTGTAACTTGAAGATACGGACGCAGTGTAACAATGACCCCGCAACGCTCTACGATTCTATTAGGACCGGGACCTACGGTTTAAAAGCGGATTCCGAACCACTACAAACATCCATGGCACCGCCGGAACTCAACCCCGAAACCTGTGGTACCGAGCGCCAGAGCGCTAGCCACTTGACCATTCAGGCCTCACAAATGGGAACTTCAGCAAACTGTTTTTCTGTCGTCAAGCTGGCTGAGTAAATGCATATCCTTGGTTTCCGTCATATTTATTATACTTATTAGTCAATTATTCTTAAAAGACATCCTGAAATACATTATATCTTCTTTACCTCTCGTGTGTATAATGTAACCGGCATTCACTATGGTACACTCTGCTTGGGGCTGAATTTGTTGCATAAATGGTAAATGGTTGAAAGTTAAGTGCATAGCAATAACAAATACCCATTAGAATTTAAATAGTGAATATTTCTTTCTTAATGCTGTCCTTCCAGATATTCAAGCACACATTCTTTACTTTTTCAATTTTTTTCCTGAGAGTGATAGCGTAAATACATATTAACGTTCTTTAATAGCAATTCCAATATTTACTCATTGACGCAATTCGTCTTTAGAAATGGAAATTCCAACAGTGGACGCTTTCCTTCCCCAAAATGCGGAGAGGAAACGATGAACCATTTATCATCAAAATTAAGTGAATTAAAATTGGATCGCATCCAAAAACGTTTTTGTCACAAAAGCAAAATCTTTCTTTTTCCTTTTTTTTTTCCTCCGTGAACGTTAAATAGTGGCAATGTACATGTATATGTTTGATACACTTAAACACAATCTTTTTTATTTATTTTTTTAAGTTTTTTACTTTTTAAATTTATTTTTTAACTTTTTTATCTTATTTATTTATTTTTTTAAAACTTAAACACAGTCTTTTTATAAAGATAAAGATAAAAACTCTTTATTTTGAGCTATACCTTTCTTTTTTAATTATATGAATATTATACAATTTTCACTAATGTAAAATTTTCAACGTATTTCCTTTTTTTTTATATCAATTTTACTACATTTTTTATGATAAAATAATGATGATGATAATTATGAGGATTCATTAAAAATAAAATTATCCAATAAAAATGAAAAGATACATTGTTTCGAACATATGTATGCTTATAATAAAAATTTTTAAAGCGGCATAAAAATTAAAAAAAGAAATACTAGCTTAAATGCATCAATAAAATTATGAAATACATGTAAATATAAATAGTTAAATTCAAATTTATTATATTTTGTTCAAGAATATGTATATCTGACGCTATGTCGTTTGGTGCCGCAGATTTCGGGTTCGATTCCCGGTTGTGCTATGGATTTGTAGTGATTCGGAATTCACCTTAAACAGTAGGTTTTCGTTCTAATATGATTACTACCACTGCGCCGCACCACATCACTGTGCCTAGAGCTGAGTTGCCTCGATACAGTTTGGGAATAATATGGATGAGAAGAAATCTGATTGCTCTCTGTGACGCTCTGCAGTCATATGAGACCGGACCTACGGCTTAAAGTGGATTCCGAACCACTACAAACATCCATGGCACCGCCGGGACTCGAACCCGAAACCTGTGACAACGAGAACCAGACCGCTAGACACTCGGCCATTCAGGTCCCGGTCTAATATGATTGTAGAGTGTTGGGCGCAGAAAACATCTCCTGCCTCGAAATCTGCCAGTAGGTAGACGACCTTGACCCACCATGGGGCTGTTGCGCCAATGACGAAGAAGAGTATGTATATAAATTATGCTAATTAATTAATATAATTCTTTATGTATTTAATGTATGTATTTTATGTTATAAATATTATGAACGCGGAAATAAGTTACATAACTTGTAAAAAGATTCAAACTCATAATTTGATCAAATATTTGAAAAAAAAAATGGGAGAAGTTTTCTTAAGAATAATTTACTTAAAATAGTTTTTTAATACTATTATAAAAAGAAAAAATATTTTTTTCATGTATGCAAAATACTGTACTTCATAATCCATAGTTCCATAAATATACAGGGTGATTATAATTCTAGTCCCACTTTCAAAATACTGTAAAAAAGAACCACTCATCAAAATGAGCTCAAATTTGAATTGAAGATACTTGAAGAAAAGGTAAGTGGTATGACATAAAAAAAAAATCCCAAAAAATTTCCACCAATTTTTCCTATCCAATTTGGTATGTTCTTAGTATGATATATTAACAGTGTCACAACTATTGAATGACTTGGAAGTCCTTTTTTCCGTCAAAAAACCGAAACAATCAAGCACATTGACAACAGTTGGTTCAATGTTCAACTCATGCTACAATTTCGATTCAAAATATCATTACCAGCCGAATTCACTTCCTTTATGCCACTTACAGCGCCATCTATTTATACACTTTGGAATTTTTTTGACGCCATACCGTTTCCTCCTTCTTCAAATTTGAACTCATTGTGACGCGTGGTTCTTTTTTTACAGCATTTTGAAAGGGAGACTTTAATTGCAATCCTCCTGTATATATTTCCACACATGTGTTTATTACATGTAAGAACATAATATATTATGACTAGGAAATAATTGATTTATAAATTTAGATATCGAGGAAAATTTCAGATGAATAGATGATTAATAAAGATGCACTTTGACGAAAAGAAAGAAAAATATTTTTAAAACTAGTGAAATCAAATTGTATAACATTATTCTCCTTAAAAAGTTATTGACAAATAACTTTTTAAGGTGAAAAAAATCTTTTAGATATCAAAGAGAGTGGGGCGTGAATGACCGAGTGGCTAGGTACTCGGTACCACAGGTTTCGGTTTCGAGTATGGATGTTTCCCTGGATGTTTGTAGTGGTTCGGAGTCCACTTTAAACCGTAGGTTCCTGTCTAACAAGATCGTAGATCGTTGCGGAGATATTTTTACTCCACGGCCGTAGCTTATCTTCAAGCTACACGCACCTCATGGGCACCCTAAGTGAGTAACGTTGGTGCACCGCTTGTCTTAAAGCATCAAAGACAATTGTCTAAGTGTTTGCCAGCTGCACAAGGCTCCCACCGTTCAGCATAACCCTTTGTGTACTATTATTTTTAAATGAGTTTATACTCTGCTTACTTCTTCAATAGTTTTGGCATCGACAACTGGTCCCTAATTGTACTGAATAAGTTTAATTTCTTTTATTTTGCATTTTACTTTTTTATTATTAGTATTTTTTTTTTTTTTTTGAGTACCATTTAACTTGAATTTTTGAAACTTTATCTTGTATTTCTACTAACATTAATTAAGCAGCCAATTAAAATTTAAAGCATATCTATGAATTAAGATGAGGAGGTTTAAGGGGTATTTCCCTCTGTTGGTACTCCGTAATTGTGCCAGTTGCCAACCGCATTAGAACAAAAATATGGAGGAAAGTTTTGATGAACAGATGATTCATAAAGATTCACATTGACGAAAAGAAAAAAAAAATTTTTAAAACTAGTGAAATCAAGTTGAACAACACTTTTATCCTTAAAACGTTATTGAGTTCACCTACAATTTCCCATCTGCCAACCTTAAAGTTTCCTTTGCCACATGTAGCTGCTATACCGGTACCAGCAACCTGTCAAATGATTCTTCTGGAATGACGCAAAAGCATTGTAAACAAATTTAATTAGCTTTGTCACGGCACAGCAGTTATTTTAGTTTTAGTATCTAATGGCGCCGTTAAGTAAAGCAGAAGACCGTGGCACAATTACGGAAGATTTCATAAATATACATGGCTAAAAGATTTTATGATGGCATAAACTAGAAATTTTTATATAGTCAATGTAACAAGAGCATCTTTTTTCGAAAATAGCTTATGACTATCAGTAATTTTCATTAAATTTCTAGTAAAAGTTAAAAAGTTAACTAGTTAAAGTTATAGTTAAGTCATATGATAATTTTTCTGTAGCTCTAAAGATTTTGCTAAATTTGTCTAAAAGTATTTTATTGATAATTCAAAACTTTAAAATATTTTCCTTTAGTATTCAAAAATTTTTTAAAATTAATAAATATTATAAAATTTCATATTTTTCTATTTCCTAAATTATTTTTAACACACACTATTTTTTACACATACTATATGGATTTACAAGACATAATCTAATCACTTTTCATTTAAAATTAAGATAAATAAATGTATGCCTTTCGCGGACGTATATTATACTACTACTACTACACCACATTACTGTGCCTGGAGCTGAGTTGCCCCTTTACAGTTTGGGAATGATGTGGGTGAGAAGAAGTCTGATTGGGCTCTGTGACGCTCTACGGTCGTATGAGACTGGTACCTACGGCTTAAAGTGAATTCCAAACCACTACAAATATCCATGGCAATCCCGGATTTGAACCCGAAACCTGTAGTACCGAGTGCCAGACACTCGGCCAGCAGGTTCCTTCGTATAAGTATAAAATACAATATTTTGTTTCGGATCATATATGAAAATCCAATATGTTTTATTTAATCTATTTTTAATAAATAACTTCAACAATACTGCCATTTTTCTCAGCAAATAGATGTCAAGGGGGAAAAACCCTGAAATTTATATTTTTAATTAGTATTCACAGAAAACTTTTTGAAATCCCCCATTTGCTTTTAAATGTTTAGATTTATTAATTCAAATTTTTTTTTTTTTTTTTTTCGATACAAGAGAAAAGTCTCAGGTATAATTACGTGTAATAGTTAGCAATCTAAAAATTAGTATGAGAAAAGAAATTGTTCATATCTCACACATTTCACTAATAAATTATTTGAGAAATAATATAGGGTGGATTATTTAAATAAATATGTACTTTTGTTTAATAGAAACAACAAGTCAACTAGATTTTAAGAATCTGGGAAGTTTTTTTTATTAGAAACGTATTCTACTCTCATGGATCTTTACATGTTTAGTATTTTAGGAAATTACCATGAGCACCGTGGGCACTATAAAAAACCTCCAGTATCTACAGGACCAGGTGTTTTACTTGATAAGCAATTCGAATTACGAGAGAAAGTTAATCCCGATGTAGCGTAAGTTTTTACTCCGTTTAATCTGGGATAGTATACACAGTCTTAGTATCATTGTCTTTGTTCTAGTTTTTCTACGTCGCTGCTGGTTAATTAAAGTCGCATTATTTCGGAACTATTTTTTGGAACATATGGATATATAGGATTTGCGATAAATAATATTTTAATACGCACATCTTCATCTTATTGACGTTTTACATGCAAAAACAATCAATTGACCGAAAAAACGAGGTATTATTTTATATGATGGAAAATTGTTAGATACTTTTTTTCTTTGATTTTTAAATATCAGAACGAAACAGCAAAATGCTGCTGTTGTTCTCACATTCTGGACATTTTGACATAAGGTCATGCATGACTGGAACGCCAAATATGTAGTAAATTCAGCGTTTTCCAGTAACACATTGCACGCACACTTATTTTGCAACCCCTGCCCTTTCAGAGACGACACCTCACCTCTTCTTCTTTGAGCCTAATGGAAAGACTTTCCCGTCTATGGTCCGGCCCAATGCACTACAGTCATATTAGACCGGGGCCTACGGTTTAAAGTGGATTCGAACCACTACAAACATTCATAGTACCACTAGTCATCAAGCCCCCCCTTCACATATATAGGGGGTCTGATGGCCGAGTACCATGAATGTTTGCAGTGGTTCGAATCCCCTTTAAACCGGTCTCGGTCTGATAAGACTTAGAGCGTTAGGCGTAGGACTGACAACCCTACTCCGTAAAAAGAAACAACTCCTGTTACGAAATCTGCTAGGAAGACGATGTATTTGGACCGCAATAGGGCTGTTGCGCCAATGAATAAGAAGAATATATATATATATATATATATATATATATATATATATATATATATAGAGAGAGAGAGAGAGAGAGAGAGAGAGAGAGAGACCTTCAACTTTTTTTTTCTTATTATTTTAATATGTATTCGAGTCTAAAACACATGATATTTTCAGTAATGCCTATATATATTGTAAATTTTTCAATAATCAAACAAAATCTTCAGTTATATAATTCCCGGAAAAGAATCGTACATTACAGCAAAAATTAAATTAAATAAAAAAATTAAATTAAAAAATCTTATTTTTTATGACAACCGCTTAAAATATTTAATTCACAACTGGTACTTTATTTTTAAAACAACCCTATATCTTCACCATCGAATTTTTAAAAATTCTATTACTTGAGGAAAAAATATCCAGCTAACAACTGATGTTCTGTTTTCAAAACAATCCTTTATGTCTCTGACGGCAAATTTTCAGATGATTCTTTCAGAAAAACTCTTTTTCAGAAAGATTCGACGGATGATTCATTTATTCATTATCCCTTAACATCAAGAATCTACTCTCATTGGTTGTACTTGGAAGAAAAATCGAAAACGGTTATCATTTTTTTTTTTTTTAATATTGCTTCAACTAAATGATTATTTGCTGTTTTCGGAATTTCCTTTCCCAGAATCGATTGGAAGCGAACTCAAAATATTGCTACAAATTTTTGTTTTACGAATGTCAAAGGGTGAAAAGTAGGCAAACTGTAGCTTCGGGAGACAAAAATCAATCACTAGTCTTTTAAAAACGATAATAGTACCTACTTTAAATATAGTCTGCCCCTATTTTATAATGGGAAACTTTTTTAGACTTTCATCGTTTTGAAATAAAGGGGTAATTTTTGTTATCTGTTCTCTTTGATTACATTTTTTGCTAATGTATATATATATATGTATATAATGTAACTAAATTTATCAAAAATATCTTTTGAATAGTTAAAGATATTATTTTTTGTTGGGATGTGTTTAAGAGGTTTAGTTCGGTTTGTCGCTCTGTTATGTTTTTGCACGCTGTAACGTCTCGGCCTATACTAGACTTGCACCATTATGTTATAACAAATACTACAGTGTTCAGGATCTAATCAAGTTTATTGCTTCAACTGTGGTGCAAGCCTTAAATCGACTTATCAACATAACACATTTTATTTTCTAATCCTTTATTTCATGCTCAGTTGGTTGTCTCACATATATAGTCACTTAATTTAACGTAAATGTATTGTAACGTCTCGGCCTATACTAGACTTGCACCATTGTGTTATAACAAATACTACAGTGTTCAGGATCTAATCAAGTTTATTGCTTCAACTGTGGTGCAAGCCTTAAATAGACTTATCAACATAACACATTTTATTTTCTAATCCTTTATTTCATGCTCAGTTGGTTGTCTCACATATATAGTCACTTAATTTAACGTAAATGTATTGTAACGTCTCGGCCTATACTAGACTTGCACCATTGTGTTATAACAAATACTACAGTGTTCAGGATCTAATCAAGTTTATTGCTTCAACTGTGGTGCAAGCCTTAAATAGACTTATCAACATAACACATTTTATTTTCTAATCCTTTATTTCATGCTCAGTTGGTTGTCTCACATATATAGTCATTTAATTTAACGTAAATGTATTGTAACGTCTCGGCCTATACTAGACTTGCACCATTGTGTTATAACAAATACTACAGTGTTCAGGATCTAATCACGTTTATTGCTTCAACTGTGGTGCAAGCCTTAAATCGACTTATCCAGATAACACATTTCATTTTCTAATTTTTATTTCATGATCAGTTGGTTGTCTCACATATATAGTCATTTAATTTAACGTAAATGTATTGTAACGTCTCGGCCTATACTAGACTTGCACCATTGTGTTATAACAAATACTACAGTGTTCAGGATCTAATCAAGTTTATTGCTTCAACTGTGGTGCAAGCCTTAAATAGACTTATCAACATAACACATTTTATTTTCTAATCCTTTATTTCATGCTCAGTTGGTTGTCTCACATATATAGTCACTTAATTTAACGTAAATGTATTGTAACTTCTCGGCCTATACTAGACATGCACCATTGTGTTATAACAAATACTACAGTGTTGCAGGATCTAATCAAGTTTATTGCTTCAACTGTGGTGCAAGCCTTAAATAGACTTATCAACATAACACATTTTATTTTCTAATCCTTTATTTCATGCTCAGTTGGTTGTCTCACATATATAGTCATTTAATTTAACGTAAATGTATTGTAATGTCTCGGCCTATACTAGACTTGCACCATTGTGCTATAACAAATACTACAGTGTGAGGAAAAATACAGTGTTCAGGATCTAATCACGTTTATTGCTTCAACTGTGGTGCAAGCCTTAAATCGACTTATCAAGATAACACATTTTATTTTCTAATCCTTTATTTCATGCTCAGTTGGTTGTCTCACATATATAGTCATTTAATTTAACGTAAATGTATTGTAATGTCTCGGCCTATACTAGACTTGCACCATTGTGTTATAACAAATACTACAGTGTTCAAGAAAATCAAGTTTATTGCTTCAACTGTGGTGCAAGCCTTACATCGACTTATCAAGATAACACATTTTATTTTCTAATCCTTTATTTCATGCTCAGTTGGTTGTCTCACATATATAATCATTCAATTTAACGTAAATGTATTGTAACGTCTCGGCCTATACTAGACTTGCAATAACTGCATTGTGTTATAACAAATACTACAGTGTTCAGGAAAATCTAATCAAGTTTATTGCTTCAACTGTGGTGCAAGCCTTAAATCGACTTATCAAGATAACACATTTTATTTTCTAATCCTTTATTTCATGCTCAGTTGGTTGTCTCACATATATAGTCATTCAATTTAACGTAAATGTATTGTAACGTCTCGGCCTATACTAGACTTGCACCATTGTGTTATAACAAATACTCGTGACAGTGTTCAGGATCTAATCAAGTTTATTGCTTCAACTGTGGTGCAAGCCTTACATCGACTTATCAAGATAACACATTTTATTTTCTAATCTTTATTTCTCAGTTGGTTGTCTCAATATATAGTCATTCAATTTAACGTAAATGTATTGTAACGTCTCGGCCTATACTAGACTTGCACCATTGTGTTATAACAAATACTACAGTGTTCAGGATCTAATCAAGTTTATTGCTTCAACTGTGGTGCAAGCCTTAAATCGACTTATCAAGATAACACATTTTATTTTCTAATCCTTTATTTCATGCTCAGTTGGTTGTCTCACATATATAGTCATTCAATTTAACGTAAATGTATTGTAACGTCTCGGCCTATACTAGACTTGCACCATTGTGTTATAACAAATACTACAGTGTTCAGGATCTAATCAAGTTTATTGCTTCAACTGTGGTGCAAGCCTTAAATCGACTTATCAAGATAACACATTTTATTTTCTAATCCTTTATTTCATGCTCAGTTGGTTGTCTCACATATATAGTCATTCAATTTAACGTAAATGTATTGTAACGTCTCGGCCTATACTAGACTTGCACCATTGTGTTATAACAAATACTACAGTGTTCAGGATCTAATCAAGTTTATTGCTTCATCTGTGGTGCAAGCCTTAAATCGACTTATCAAGATAACACATTTTATTTTCTAATCCTTTATTTCATGCTCAGTTGGTTGTCTCACATATATAGTCATTCAATTTAACGTAAATGTATTGTAACGTCTCGGCCTATACTAGACTTGCACCATTGTGTTATAGCAAATACTACAGTGTTCAGGATCTAATCAAGTTTATTGCTTCAACTGTGGTGCAAGCCTTAAATCGCCTTATCAAGATAACACATTTTATTTTCTAATCCTTTATTTCATGCTCAGTTGGTTGTCTCACATATATAGTCATTTAATTTAGCGTAAATGTATTGTAACGTCCCGGCCTATACTAGACTTATAACGGCTTCAAGAAGAGGATCACTTTCAGGTTCATGGGAACATTTTAATTTTCATTTACAAGCATTATATACATATATACAGAGCTATATTTACAAACAAGGAAAATTAAAGATAATTTGATTCATAAGTGCAATTCACTCCAAGGACAGAGATTTTCAGAGTTCTTGAGTCTAGGACGAATCTAATGCACAGGTTTGCGGCAGACCTTAACTATCACACGAAACACAAGAGGCTCACTTTGTAAACAGGCGGAAACCCGGCTTGTTCAGTCACTTCAGAGAAAAAAAAAGAAAACAACACTTCTGGTCGACTCGTAGCAGAACTCTCTCCCTCTTCACCAAAAATCTCCTTTTAAGGCAATTCGTCAAGGGAGGGGGAGCAGCTTCCATCATTTCTCATTGAGTAGACATTTCTCAACTTATGGTCTATCACCCATCACGATGGAACAACTCATGGTATAATTCATATTCAATCAGTAGTTGTTTCGACCTGTGAAGGTCGCACAGACATTCGCTAATTTTCCGAATCGCATTATACATGATACCGAATACCTGCTATCAAATTTGAATGACAGATTGTTCTCATTAGTACAAAACACTAACTGCTACCCACAATAAATCCCGTCTGCAGTCAAATTTGAGTGATCAGTTTATTATATTTTTGTCAAATAACATACATTCCTCTCTCCTGGGAATGAAATGCCAAAACACTGCTCGTATGAGAAAAAAATGCCACAACATTTTAGGCTAATAAAACCTGGGACCTATTATACAATTTAACATGTATTCCGAACCACTAGCAAACAATGATGGTATTTAAGAGGAGAAATTATCTTTTACAGAGTAAATGTTAAAAAAAGCGTAATATTTAAATTAAGTAAAAGAAAAACTATTTTAACCTAAATTTATTTTTCACAACAAATTTTGTTCTCTACTATTATTTTTTAATATTGCAAATGTATTTCATTTAAAAATGTAAAGATATTTATTTTCATAACTATAGCCCCTTGCCGTATCACGCATGTCGGTAAATAAATAAATAAATAAATGCTATAAACTGAAAGCGTGATAGAAGAAGGGACCTCTAGAGATTGCGTTACTTTTTTTCCTTCTAGAAACACGCGTAATACATCGAAGAACTACCATCATTTCCAACTTTTAGGTCATTTAAAATACTGAATGATATATTTACAGCGATATAATCCTATATTTATAATTTTGAATTTCAATTATATATATTTAATAGAGAAAACAAGTTTCTTAAGAATAGGAAAATGAAATGATTTTATAGAAATTTTTGATATAGGGTTACATATTATATTTAATCATTTTAGTTCAATGTAATACACATTTTAGTACTAAATGTCTCATACACATGAAAACGCTATCGCTTTTTTTTTCACTTCCATCTACTTCTATTCGTTTTACTTGATATTAAATTTACTGTAGATTTATACATATTCTTCTTAATAAAATTATAAATTGATTAAAACCTAAGTTATGTTTAAGAAATTTTCTGTTTCCCAAAATTAAAATAGTACAACGTTTCTCCCTAAAAATAGTAAAATGAAATGTTTTTTATAGAAATTTTTGATATAGTACTAAATGTCTCCTACACATGAAAACGCTGTCGTTTTTTCATCACTTCAATCTACTCCAATTCGTTTTACTTGATATTAAATTTACTATACATTTTTAGAAAATCTTCTTAACAATCTTTTGGATTGATTAAAACGTATATTATGTTTAAGAAATTTTTTTCTTAACAAAATTAAAAATTAAAAACTTTCTTCTTAAAAATAGTAAAATGAAATGTTTTTTTATAGAAATTTTTGATGTAGTGTTATAAACTATATTTAATAATTTTAATTTAATGCAATACGCATTTCAGTACTAAATGTCTCCTACAAATAAAAACGCTGTCTCTTGTTTCAACACTTCAATCTACTTTACTTTTTACATGATATTAGATTTACTACATATTTTTAGATAATCTTTTAACAAAATTATAGATTGACTAAAACTTATATTATGCTTAAGAAATTTTCTTCTTAGCACAATTAAAAATAGTAAAAATTTTCTTCTTAAAAATAGTAAAATGAAATGTTTTTTATAGAAATTTTTGATATAGCATGAAATATTATTTTATTTAATAATTTTAATTTAATGCAATACGCATTTTTGTATTAAATGCCTCCTACAAATGAAAACGCTGTCTCTTGTTTCAACACTTCAATCTACTCCAATACTTTTTTTGATATTAGATTTACTTAATCTTTTAACAAAATTATAGATTGACTAAAACTTATATTATGCTTAAGAAATTTTCTTCTTAGCACAATTAAAAATAGTAAAAAATTTTCTTCTTAAAAATAGTAAAATTAAATGTTTTTATAGAAATTTTTGATGTAGTGTTATAAACTATATTTAATAATTTTAATTTAATGCAATACGCATTTCAGTACTAAATGTCTCCTACAAATAAAAACGCTGTCTCTTGTTTCAACACTTCAATCTACTCCAATACTTTTTACATGATATTAGATTTACTACATATTTTTAGATAATCTTTTTAACAAAATTATGGATTGACTAAAACTTATATTATGCTTAAGAAATTTTCTTCTTAGCACAATTAAAAATAGTAAAAATTTTCTTCTTAAAAATAGTAAAATGAAATGTTTTTTATAGAAATTTTGATATAGTATGAAATATTATTTTATTTAATAATTTTAATTTAATGCAATACGCATTTTTGTATTAAATGCCTCCTACAAATGAAAACGCTGTCACATTTTTTTATTACTTCAATCTACTCAATTCGTTTACATTATATTAAATTCACAATACATTTTTAGATAATCTTCTTAACAAAATTTTGGATTGATTAAAACATAAGTTGTGTTTAAGAAATTTTCAAAAGATATCATGTAATTATTTTTTTTTTCGTGAAAAGTGAAAGTAAAATTAATAATAATTGCAGCATATTAAATTTAATGCAACTAATAAGCCCTGCTGTTCATGATTAAAAGTATCGGGTTTGAATTAATTTGTAACAATGAACCATGCTAAATTCTTCCCATTTTTTACATATTCAGAATAAACTAAATTACAATCCTCTCCCCCAAAGAAAATGGGTCACCCTTAATAACTTTAGTAATTATCATTAATATTCACGAAATAATGATATGATACAATGTAGCCACTTATGGTACAATTATAATTGATTAACACAATTACTTAACATGGTTAATTAATTCTAAACTTTAAATTTTTCCATTATTCAACCCGAGTTTTTTTAACGAAATCGATTCAGAAAGATGAATGATTCAGATGAATTCAGAAGGATTTTTTTGTAGAGATTCGATTAAAAGTTTTGGAAATATGGAAGTTAAAAAAATTGACTTTTACAATGTGAAATAGAACAATGCACATAATGAACGATACCTTGAATTCTGATTAATATTTATTTTCAAATTTTCATCAGTAGAAAGAAATTTTTCCAACATTAATCGAATTTGAGGAAATATTTAAAAATGATATTAAATATTAAATACTGTTATGGAAAAAATCATGAATTATAAAGCATTAAAAGTTTTGTTTGGTTATCTTTTAAGCATCATCAATCCTCAAGATATATATATTTTTTTTTAATTTAATAGATATAAATTTTTTTATAAATCTTAATGAATTCAATTTATATGAGTGAATATCATTTGCAAGAAAAATAAATAATATTCGAAAAAAAGGCAAGACATTTTTTATGTGATAGAAAAAATATCTTTAGTGTTTTTTTATTGGCAATGAAACTTATTGATCACTTTTTACAATTAAACAACTAATTTGATGAACTAATTTTGTTCTCTAATGTCACAAATTGGAATAAATACACCTAGATATTTTGAACAATTCAACTCTTCAACCTTTCTCCTATAATCTAATGTAGAATTCTTCCGATTTATTGATTTATTGTGTTATATCTCAAGCGCGAAAGCAAGAATATTTGGTATTTTCAACTTGAACTTTCACTACATCAGAAACTTACTTATCAAGTTTATTATAAAGTTAATTATCAAGTTTCGAGTTAATTATCATGTTTTTTTTTCAACAATAACATTCAAGGCTTAATTCTGTCATAAATTAAAATGAAATTTTAGTTTTTACAATAAAAATATATGTTTCACTAATTTATGTTTTAAATATATTGAATTTTTTAAATTCAAAATTTTTGCTTTGTATATGTAAAATACGAGGCCTGATGGCCGAGTGACTGGCGCTCTTGAACTCGGTGGCGCAAATTTCATGTTCGAATCTCGGCGGTGCCATAGATGTTTATAGTGGTTCGAAATCTATTTTAAACCGTAGGTCCCGGTCTAATATGACGTAGTGAGTTGAGCGTAGAGCTGGCAACCCCAAAAAAAGAAAACATCTCCTTTTTCGAAATCTATCCCTAGGCAGACGATCTTGGCCCACAATAGGGCTCTTGCGCCAATGAAGAAAAAGATATTTAAAATATATATTATATTTTAATACCTACTAGCAGGCACCACCTGACATTGTACAGGTTAAGTTATAGTAAAGAAAAGTTTTTAAATACATTCTATTTCAAAGTTTCAAAATTCGAATTCAAAAAGACAATTACAATATCTGATCTGAGTTTTCTCACAAACAATCAAAAATTGAAAATATTTATTTTCCAACTAAAATATTATCATACAAAAAAATAAGTAAAATCAGAAATACGAAAAAGACCATATGAAGCGAATATTAATTAAATAAATAAATACGCAGATTGAAACTAAATATAAAAAAAAATAAAATAAATAAGACTACATTAAAATATTAAATAAAAAAATAAACATCATAAAAACCAACTAAAAACTCAATAAGAACAAGCCATAAAATTCATAACTGCAAATTATACATGATAATTAACAATATTTGAAATGAAAAAAAAAAAAAAAAAAAATACATCATTAAAGCAAAAAGAATCTATTTACAAACTGTTTAATGAAATATTTGTAAGATTTTTATGGGAAAAATAATAATTACAAAAAATATCTTGTTTCATTATTAAATTAATAAGTTAACCAAAAATGAATTGTACATATTATTTTCAAATCATAAACTTTCAAAAATGTCCCTAATTAACAATTATATGACAATTTGAAATATTAGTTTGTAATATCAAATTCTTTCATTAACTCATGCTTAACATAGTTTTCGGGTCAAAAATTTTTACATTAAAACCATCTTAACCCTGATGGCCTGGCACTCGGTACCACAGGTTTCGAGTTCGAATCCCGGTGGTGCCATGCATGTTTGTAGTGGTTCGAAATCCACTTTAAACCGTAGGTCCCGGTCTTATAGGATTGTAGAGTTTTGCGGGGACATTGTTACTCTACGTCCGTAGCTTATCTTCAAGTTACACGAGCGCACTGGGTAGTGCTATGTGAGTAACGTCGGTGCAGCCCTTTGGTTATGGCATAAAAATATCACGGTCTAAGTATTTGCCAAGATGCTTTAGAAAACAAATATCTTAACAAAGAATAAAAAATAAATTTTTTATTCAATTTCTTTTTAAATAAGAATAAATTTTGTATTCCTTTCTTTTCTTTTTTTATTTTATTAAATTACAGCTTACAAAAAAATTCATTCACTTTTATCAATTAGTAATAAATAAACAGAGTAGAAAAGAAAACCCCGCCTTTTAATACTCGACAACACCCACCGCCTCCTATATAAAAATCGATGTTTAATAAAGCTGCTTCGAAATTCTACTATGACCAGGGATAACAAAATTCTTCTTCACACTACTATGTTTCACCCGATTCTCACGTACTCTTGTGCCCGGTTTGGTCCTTAGAAGATAAATCTAATTTAAAAACGCTTGAAACTTTCTTTACAAAATATCACTATCCGCCAAATTATCTCTGTTAAATGATTTATGCGCAATTCTGATAGATATATAAAGCTATTAACATTCCTTCTTTAAAAGATTGTCTTTAACACATCTCTATTCAATTTTTATAACACGCTTATTAATCGTGAAAATTCTGCAACCCAGCAGATTGACTCTTACTATCCCAATTATGATTTAAAACGTTCGCGAAAATTTTAATTTAATTTATATTGCCTCATGGATAAATAGCTCCATGTACATAGGGAAAGTCAGCACCCGATAATGTAAACATCCTGTCAGGGTGGGGTGAGTTGGCTGGAGAGAGAAAGAAATATAACATCAGCAGTGTGAGTTTGGTTCAGGAATAAATAGAGGTGTTGTGTTTTACAGCCCACTAGCTATTTGTTTTTATTCCTAGACAATACAATTTATATATTTTTCCTTTCATTTCTTTTATTTGTTTGTAATTGTAAGTTAATTTTCTTATATTTGTAAATATATTCTGGGCAATTTTCATTGTTTCAACTGTTTACCCTGACATAGCAGAGATGGAGCCCCCAGGGGCTGAATAGCTCAAAAGGATACGTCAATCAACCAAAGCTGCCTTCAATCAAACCTTATTAGTTAAATTTCATCAGCTCATCAGTTAAAAATCAATTCAGATCTTAATTGATAGTTTCTATTTGAATGCCATTGGCTTAGAAAATTTAAAACAAAAGGAAGTAACGTCACATAATGCATTTTAAAATTTTATCGCTCATTTAATTATAGGAGGTGGTCGCTGATTCTAAATGGCGTAACTACGATATAATAACAAAAATGTGTAATTATTACTAATTAACAAAGCAATTTAATTATTTTTATTATTACAATCGTTTTCCAATAACATAACTAATAATTCCTTCGTTTTCTGTTTAAGAAGATGTTAGCATGATATTTATCTAATAAATGAAACAATTCTAATTTTGCATACGAGGCCTTTTTATATCTCTAAAAATAATAGCAATGTCATCATACAAATTGATGGATAGTGTGGATGTTGTGCAACCAGATTGTAACAGGGTATGGTTGTGTTGAGATACTTGAGGCACAAGTTGGAGAACTCACAGCTTTATTTACAGCTTACAAACACCACACATACAATTAGAGACATATAATATTTAACACACTTAAAGACAGATAGTTATAGCTTCGTGGAAGGACTCCCTTCAAATCTAAAACCCGAAAAGTCGGCTAGGCGCAGGGTGTGCGAAATATACTTCCTCTCCAGGTGAGAGTCTATAGGCAAACTAATACACCAGGATGAGCTAGATAATTTCCTCTCGGGATGAGAGAATGTAAACTAAACATTTCTCAGCGGGAGCACAGATTGCGCTATCTCGAGGCCGACTGCGCATTTATCCTCAACGCCACACAGAATGCTATTGCTAATGCGTAGGATGAAGCACGGTTATATTACGCTGAATCGATTATTCTTAATTCTCAGATTCCCTATTGAAAAATTTCGACTAAGAAGTTAATTATTCATGTTAATTAATTTTGTTAAATACCTACATTGAACCATAAGTTAGCTAATTTTGCACCACTTCTAATAAAAATTTATATCTGAATGGTTGGTAACACTACAAATACAATCTCTTAATAATTTTAGTATGCTATAATTCATTTTTTATTTCATAGCGATATTTAATATTTTATGTTTTTAGAAAAAAAAATTCCCAAAAATTTGACTAAAGCAACGTTTTTAATTTTGGAATTTGTTTTTCTTTCGACTGGTGCCAAATAATAATAATAATAATAATTAGAGCGTGAGATATCGTTATTTAAGCGAAAATTTTATTTAACATTAGGAAAGTCAGTTTTAGGGGCCTAATGGCCGAATGACTAGGTCTCTGTAACTCGATGGCACAGGTTTCGGGTTCGAGTTCCGGCGGTGCCATGAATGTTTGTAGTGGTTTGGAATCTAATATCTGGGCTCGTCTAATATCTGTTGGGTATATGGTTGACAACCTTACCCCCGTAAACCTCCCCCCTCTACTCCTATCTCGAAATCTGCCAGTAGGCAAACGACCTTGGTCGACTATGTGTCAGTTGCGCCGATATTGATGATTTGAACCCCTATATATCTTTAGTCAAAACTTTTGTCAGACGCGTACAAAAAAATTATCACATACTAATTCATTATAATGAATCGCTAAAAATCTTGATTTCCTTAATGAAAAAGTTTCGATTTAGTGATTAATTAGCTGTTAATCAATTGAATTACATGATAAGTTAGTTCCCTTCGAGCCCTTTACGACGATACCAGTTAAGTGAAGAATGAAAATTACAAAAGTTAGCATGATAACTACGATATCATTATGCTAATGATAATTGCAAAAGTTATTAGGGTGTTCAATTTTTTTTTTTTGACTGACAATAATTAATGTATTTTTGCTATAATACAATTATTTTTAAATTGGAAAAACTTGACTTACCTCGAAATTTTCCATTCATCATTAGATTACACTGTAATGACAAAGCAAATGGAAGTAAGGTTGTCCCCAAATAGAACATTTAGATAAGGCAGGAAAGTCCGTTTTCCATGCTATTGTCAAATCATCATCTGCAAAGAGATTCAGATCGTTAATAAATAAGAATTTAAACATACAATAGGGCTTAAAACACTCATGCGTGTTTTTTTATATTAAAATACTCGTAAATTTTTTTTTTTTTTTTTTTTAAATCTCTAATTTTTATACGGTTTAAAATCATCAGAAATCTCTAGCGAATTGAGCGAAAAAGTTTTTCATAAGAGAAGAGGGATTTTTTTTTTAAGGTGTACAGGGTGATTATAATTAAAGTCCCACTTTCAAAATGCTGTAAAAAAAGAACCACTCGCCACAATGAGTTCAAATGTGAACTGAGGATACTTGAAGAAACAGTATGGCATAAAAAAGTTCCATTTGGTGTGATCTTGCCGTGGTGGATGGGCTTTCCTCTAAACAGTGTCACAACTGTTGAATGACTTGAAAGTATTTTTTTTCCGTCAAAACACCGAAACAATCAAGCACATTGAACACTACAGCTCAAACTGTGGATCAAAAAGCCAAGATGCCTCAAATGTGGAGGCCCCCATTTTATATATAGAATCGCCACATCATTGGACTCATTGAATCCCCCACATGTATAAACTGTGGAAAGCGGGGTCACCCAGCCTCCTGAAAGGCTGCGCCATGTTCCCAAAGGCCACACACAAGCCTCCGTCAAGCACCGAAACTCCACCAAAAGATTCTCTCCCAACCCCATAGATGAGCGGATCCCTTGCGCTGACGCACTCAAGAATCAAGACCGGAAGATCTCCCCAACTCAACCTGAAAACCCACAAAGAATCATCCCTGCCAATAAGGAATTAAATTAACCAACATTATCTACATTAACCAACTTATCTATCCTAATAACCAACATTATCTACATTGTAAAAGAATTTTTAACCCTATTTCAACCGCTGGGCAGAATTGATTCCCTCTGCGACAAACTCCAAAACAGCAACAGTCAAGATAAAAAAAATGAAGGTGTTTTTAACCCTTCTAAGCCAAGTAACGGTATAAACAACTCTCTCTCTCTGAAGCCCAAGGCACTAAGCTCCTCTTCCCTCTTCCTCACTAGCCAATAGCACCATTGCCTATAAATAGTTATGTTCTATATTTTTCAATGCTCTCTCATTCCAGACAGGAGCTATGGGGCCCCTTACGGGGCCAAGCACTCCGTAATCCATTAAATCATCATCATTGAACACTACAGTTGGTTTAATGTGCAAATCATGCCAAATACGTCGTCATTTCGATTCAAAATATCACTGGCAGCCGAATTACTTTCTTTATGCCGCTTACAGCGCCATCTATTAATAAACTTTGGAACTTTTTTTGATGCCGTACCGTTTACCCCTTTCTTCAAGCATCTTCAGTTCATTTATAAATGAAATCTCTTTATTTTAATTTTAAAAAGGCTAAATTAATCAATTTTTAATATTAAGTCGTAAAATTAAAATTGAAGAAACTGTAATTTTTAGTATAAAATTTTGTGATGGTTTATTGCTGATTAGCACTAACAATAACAATTTAAAAAAAAATTCTTATGCAGTTTTTTTATTATTATTCCTTTATTATTTATAAAATAATAATTACTATTTTATAAATTAAAAAGAATTGTCTGTTATTTATTAAAAGTTAATTTTGTTTTAATTATTTAATAATTTAGAACAAGAAAACTGTTAACTGAATTTATATGTATTCGATTAAAATTTTTTTCTTGTTCTAAATTGTCAAATAAAAAATTATTTCTGAGCATTTTTATTATTTCGGAACATTTTTATGATTCATTTGTGTCTGAATATTTTTATAAACTACTGTAAATTTCAGTAACAAAAAAAAAAAAATAAAACTAATTGTATTTAATTTTTCATAAAAAAATTATGTAAAGTACAGAATTTAAGTAAAAACACAAATGAAAACAATAATATATTTCTAATATCATGAAATTCTTCTGTGAACAAATAAAAACGAACACAAATTTTATAGCATCAATATTATTTTATTTTGAAATATATAAGTTCATTCCTGTTAAATATCGTTTTCATAAATTAAAAAGATCTGTCTGATCTGTACTAAAATTCGTGATAACAATGTATTTCAGGAAAAATCAAACAAGATTTTAAGATTATTCTTAAAGCACACACTCAACACTACAAAGGTATATAAGTAAAATATTCAGCGTTATCCAGGGTGTACTACACTAACATTTCCCCACTCCAGTTGGAAAAAATATCCACAAGGTGGCATTTATGGTATTTGTTGTTTCTTATCCCACTTGGTAGATACCAACATCTAGACCAAGTCCAAGAACCCGTGTGGTCTCATGGAAGGAGGGAAAGGAAGGGGGCAGCTTCTGTTGTGATGGAGCACCCATAGGTCGAAGTCTGATTTGGCTCCATGTCGCAGAAGGAGGGCAGTGACTTTTGGAGGATTTATAGGGGGTGGGGGTGGATTCAGATATTTTCACACTTAGATGCACAGAACTTCTGCAATTCGCGAGCAATTGCAGAAGTAACTTGCGCGATACACAGTAATTGCCGTCACTGTAACTTGCACGCATAAACGTGAAAAAAAATTGAAAGAATTTGCAGAAAAAATGATAATTAAAAATTCAAGGTCGTTGACCTCATCAATGGAATCATGTATAGAAATTTCCCAAAGTTTTTTTGCAGCATTTAGTGATTGAAGCATATATGATCTTAAAAAAGCATGATCATATATATCAGACCGAGCTACATGCACCCCCTGGGTAGTGCTAAGTGAGTAATGTCGGTGCAGCCCTTGCATGGCATAAAAGACAACTGTCTAAGTATTTTCCAGCTGCATTAGAAAATATATATATATATAGCTGTTATAAAATCATTTTGTATTGTTAATGATAATTATTAATTTAATTATTTTAAATCAGCTAATCATTTATTTTAGTATTTTAATGTAAATTTTTCTCTTCCAAGCACATAATTTTGAAAGAGGAAAACAACAAAATAAAGTTTGACCTCTCATCATTTTTTTTTTCCCTATGCTATCACTGTTCCCGAGTTCAATTACAGTTAGAAATTGAGAAAATTTCCTTTGTTCTCATGTTAATTTCAGTGAAATGTATTCCCAAACCTAATTACAATTTAAATGGAATTCAAGTACACTGATTACACTATTCAAAAAAAGCCCAACAAAGAATTTAATTACGTTTGCTTAAAAAAAAAACCCTTTAGACGAAATAGAAAAAAAGGAAAATATTTGATTAGCTTGCTTATATCTTTTAAATCTTAAATGAATTCTTTTTCTGAGAATTTCATGGAGTTTTTTTCTCTCCTTCTACACCCCCTCCCACCCCCACGCATGCTCCGACAAGATGTTCTTTATTTTCCAGTAAGAAAAGAAGCGTAGGCGGTTTTCGAAGGGCTTATTTGCTGACATCAATGGAGATGTCCAAACCCAACAACTAATGAAATGGAAAAAGTATTAGGACGTAGTCTTTCCTCTTTATGCTTCACTTAATGTTTTAGATACGTTTAGTTTTTTAAAATGCAATTACTTTTTTTTAAATGCTTTTAATAATAGTACGTTTGTAATATTTTAATAAATTATTGATGTTATATTTATTTTGCACTAAAATATAATTTCTGTGTTTGTGTCTAATCCTCGATGTTCTGCAGTGCTTGATAGACATCCTTTGAATATACTACTGTGCCCAAAAAGTAAGACCAATTTTCAATTTAAAATTCCCGAGGCTTATGGATTTCCAATTTTTTTAGGTTGCTGGCACTGTCCTTGACATCTGTGTGAAATTTGACGTCACAATATTCATTAGTGTTTGAGTTACGCTTGGCTTTGTGAGACGCTAAAACTGATTCCGGCGAATTTTGAAATTAATTGAGCAAAGAACTTTCATTAAATTTTGTTTGCGGAAACTTATAGAATGTTGCGGAAGGCATTTGGTGAGCATTACTATGTCGGAGCATTATTATGTAGAACGCGTTGAAGACGAAGAGCGCTCATGGGGCACCAAAAGAGGCAGAAATCCTAATCACTACCTAATCCTACCCATTAGAAAGATGATCCATTAAAATATTCCAAATCATTCCTTCCGGGAAAATTTTTAAACTGTTTTTCCAGCATATGCTTGCTTGTCAGGTAGTCAAACTGTCATTGCGAAACTATGCCACAATCCCAATCAGGTCTATTCTTTATTTTTTTAAGAAGTTACAGTAACGCACTGCTCTTCATCTTCATTGGCACAACACCCTCATGGTGGGCCAAGGCCGTCTGTATACTGGTACATTTCGAAACAGGAGATGTTTTCTTTTACGAAGTAAGGTTGTCAATCTTATGCCTAACGCTCTATAGTCGAACTTGAAACCTGTGGTGCCGATCATCAGAGCGCTAGTCACTGTTCATCAGACTCCAAATAAACATGCATTTTACTAATAGCTATATAAATTTAAGAAAAAGCATATTTGTTTGGGGCCTGATTTGCCGAGTAGCTAGCGCTCTGGTGCTTGGTATCACAGGTTTCGGGTTCGAGTCCCAAGGAGCCACCATAGTAAGGCTGAAAGAGGGCGTATTTGCCAATAAGAAGACGGCCTTGGCCCACAATGGGGCTGTTGCGCCACTGATGATTTGTTTGTTTATTTTTTATTCCATTCTTGGTAGACAGCAACATCTAGTCCAAGTCATGAAACCACGTAATCTCAAGAAAGTAGGGAAGTGTGGGGGGTAGTATCGTAGTTGTGATGAAGGACCGTAGTTAGAAGTCTCACTTGGCTCCGTGATGCTGAAGAAGGACGGCAGTTCCTTCCGGGAAGACTTTTAGAGGGAACTACCCCGTATTTGCATATCGTATGGGAGAAAACTTCCACCAGGTAGTCTGATTAATGTGGCAAGATGTTGAACATCACAAACGCCATCAAGCCTCCTCATTTTTTGAAACAGTGTCTCACAACAAAGCAGCAGAGCGGATTGAACAGCCGCCCTAATGCTCACCAACGCCGCACGTTACCACTGAGCCAAGAGTCGGGTAAATAAATGCTTAAAATGAAATAGAACACAATTTCAAATAAAAATATCTGCTTAAAGTATTCTTTCCTAGCTTACTTTATTTATTCGTTTATTTAAGAGTATGTCTAAGTTTGTCTAATTAATAACCATGAATTGCAAACAAAAATGAAGTTTTATATTGTTGAATTTATTTATTATTCTACTTAGCATCTTAAAAATTTTGTTCAAAACTCTAAGCGTATTTATTTATGAATTAATTAATTTTATCGTGAAAGAGTTAAAACGTCGATGTAATAAATGTTCTGTGTTGTTTCCTTAAATCATAAAAGTTGTCAAGACACGGTGAAAATGCATCTCTATTATAACTGGTCAACTACTAATATAAAAATTTTTCGCATACCACTGATAAAAGTAACCACTCAACATTTAATTCTAAGTACTATTCAGTACTAAGTACCACTCAGCAGTTAATTCTTTTTTGTTTAATTAGAGTTGACTGCTAATTCTCGTCAACTTAGTTAAATTAACAGTTACATTGATATTTGCGTAAACCAAGTACTAACAGTAAAGGTCCTAATGACCCAGTAGCTAGTACTCTGGAGATCGGTACCACAGGTTTCGGGATCTAGTCCCGGCCGTGTTGTGGATGTTTGTAGTGGTTCAGAATCCGCTTTAAACCGTAGGGTTTCGATCTAATATGATCGTACAGCGTTGTGGAGGTAGTGTTATTCGCGTCCGTAGCATATCTTCAAGCTACACGCGCCCCCTGGGTAGTGCTAAATGAGTAACGTCGGTGCAGCCCTTACGGCATAAAAGATAAATGTCTCTGTATTGCCAGCTGCATTAGAAAAAGAAGTACTACCTGTAATATTCAATTCAATCCGCACTAATATAAAAGTGCAAAGAAAATTTTCCATTGATATTTATATACTTATGTTTTTCTATATAATTATTAACAACATGTTTTAAAAACTCAGCGTATTTTTAAAAGCTTGCTTAGTTAAAAGTAACAGTTACCTTTTACATTTGAAAATATAATTTCGATACTTCAATAAAACTAGAAAACTCAGCATTTTATCACTTCTGCAAAATCAGAATATGAATTTTAACTACTTAAACTGGGACAAGCTAGTAGAATAACGCATTTCGGTTTGAGACTCATAATAAATGTGCTCATAATAAATGTAAATTTTATCCAGTATTTTAGCACTATACACTAATTTTTTGTTTTGTTTTTTTTTACTTACTCTGAAGATGTAATCCAGGTATTACGAAAGGCTTGTTTTACAACCGTCTAGACTGTAAGGCAATCCTTTCATAATATTTTATCTGCTGCTTGTTTTGTCTGCTGTATGTGTGTGAATATTAGTAAAATAACTTTCAGAGACAGACTTAATTAACACCCACCATATATAAAAATGAAAGCTAATGTTTTTTTTCTTCTTTTATATTTTCTTTATTTAACAAATCTACTCGCATGTTTGAATTTAAAAAAAATATGAATTAGTGTATTAAGGAAACAAATTAAATTTTAAGTATCTACAGGAACATTGATATTAGAGAGTTTTTGCATACCGTATTTCGGACGTCCGTTAGCTTTTTCTCCCTAGCGCGCATGCTCAGAGGGAAACATTATTACAGATACGCATGCGCAATTTCCTATGAGCATGTGCGCTAGGCAGAAAAAGCTAACGGACGTCCGAAATACAAAATATGCAATATGCAAAAACTCTCTAATATAAGTAAACGAAAGATGAGCCATATATGACTAACTATTTTTAAAAGTATTAAAAAAAAATTAAATATTAAATATTAATTATTTTTAAATTAAAATTTCGGTATCTATAATAATATTGATATTATAAGTAAATGAAAGATGTGTCATATAAATACGGGGTGATTATAATTAAAGTCCAACTTACAAAATGCTGTAAAAAAAGTATCACTCGTCACAATGAATTCAAATTTGAACTGAAGATACTTAAAGAATGGAGAAACAGTACGGCATCAAAAAAGTTCCAAAGTGTATTAATAGATGGCAATGTAAGTGGTATAAAGGTGAATTCGGCCGCCAATGATATTTTGAATCGAAATGGCAACGTATTTAGCATGAGTTGCATATCAAACCAACTGTAGTGTTCAATGTGTTTGATTGTTTCGGTTTTTTTTGACGAAAAAATGACTTCCAAGTTCCAACAGTTGTGACACTGTTAGTGGAAAGTCCATCCAGCACGCCAAGATCATATCAAATTGGATGGGAAAAATCTGTTTTTTTTTTGGGGGAAATTTTTTTTTTTTTTTGATGCCATATCGTTTCCTTCTTCTTCAAGTATCTTCAATTCAAATTTGAACTCATTGTGACTAGTGTTTCTTTTTTTTTACAGCATTTTGAAAGTGGCACTTTAATTAGAGTTATCCTGTATATATGGCTAATTCTATTTAAAAATTTTAAAAATTAAAAATTTTTTTTTTTTAAATTATTGTTTTTTAAAAATATTTCAAATAATGAGTCAGTTTTATTAATTAAAAACAAATTTTCATTGTTTGAGGGACAAAAATTATTGTTTAATTGTTATGTAACTTTAAACATGTAAAAAAAAAAATGAATGAACAAATAAAATTCTGCTTTTATGCAAAAGATTAAATAGAATATTATACTTCTACAAAAGGAATACAGATTTACTATAATGACATTTGACTACCACACTTACTCTTGTTCTTCTATTTGAAGAATTTAATCGACTTGCAAATATAAGTAAATAATTTCAAATGATTGTAGTGCAATATAAATGCAACTGTCCATTACAGCTATCCACATAATAATCTGTTATTATATGGATTTTGATAAGTTGTCTTACTAAAAATTGACTTAATTTATAAAAAATATCTGAAGATCAAGATTTTGCCTAAAATACTGATCGATACATCTAAACAATGTTTTTTTCTTCAAACAGTGACAAATTTGTTTTAATTAATAATTCGTTCATTATCATTATTATTTTATTAATATGAAGATTACATTTTTAAAGTTGTTTGATAAAGAATTTTCTCATACAAATTCGCAGAATTAATTTAATCATTAAATATTATATGAAATATATATATGACCCGAATATATATATATATATAGGCATATATATATATATATTGATTACATTATATTATATATATATAGGAAACGTATTTATTCCTATATATATATATATATATAGGAATAAATACATTTCCTAACTGAAAAAAAAATTTAATCAAAGAATTGTTATGCCCAAACAAAGTTGAAATTAAAAAATTTAAATTATTTTCATTTTTATGTAGAAAAAAAACATTTTAAAATATAAAATGGTAAAAAAAAAAATTTTAGTGGGGGCAATTATACTTTTTGTTATTGTTGAGAGTCAGTCGGGTGTCTTTTTTATTAGAGTGAGAAATTACTTTCATCGAGTTTTTGAAGCGACATGAATTCTCCAGAAAGATTTGACAGGTCAAATCAATGAACACAGAAGAGGAGCATTTTTGGGTGACATATATCGCCTTTCCAACAGCTGACGTTACAAGTTTGGAAGAATTTTGATTCATTTAGCTGCCACATCACACTACTTTAGAAATAGAGACAAAATTTCTAGTTCTTAAATTTATCCGATTTTGAAATTTTAAAGAATGTACAGAATCCTTACTAATGACAAAGATTCCACTTCAAAAGTTCTTGGAGTTGGTGGCATTGATTTTGTCATTAAAGATGTTACAGGTAATGTACAAATAACGTTAAAAATATCTTGTATACAGCATAGAAATTTAACAGGACAATCGAACAATAACTAAGAAGGAAAAATAATCAAGTGACGTAATCGTAAGGTGATTGTATATCATAAAAATAATAAATATTTTTGTACTGTACTGTACTTACAAACACATAAATTGCATATTTTAAAAGGGATATCCTTAAGTCCAAAGACCACCTAATTATAAAAAGTCTGTAAAAATATCTTTTAAATATTAGGTTACCGAACACCGAAAATTTGGTCATGATAATATTCTTCTGTTAAAACACATGAGCAGAAATAATATTGTTTAAGATATTGAAAGTCATCTTCTAAACTTAATGATAAAAATATTAATGTTTGAAAAATTGAGAAATCAACAAAAATTTCTTTAACGAGGAATTATGTTCATAAAAGAATTGCAACTAGAATACTAGAATGAGTATATATATGGATTTGTAGAAATAGACGTAAAGTAAAAGTGTTTAAAGAATAAAACTGAAGTTTTAACTTGTATTGGGAAATATTCAGCTAAAGATGAATGGAAATTAATTGCGTAAGAATTAATAATGGACTAGAGTTTAAACATAAACAGTTTGAAATTTTTTTGTAAGTTAGGTATTAAACATGAACGTACGTTCCATTATACTGTTCAGCAGAATGAAAAATCAATTGGACTGCAATGGTAAATTCTACTGGAAAATTGAATTGAAATGGCAGGAACAAGGTATAATGGCTTACAAACACATTTTTTTTATTAATAGACAACAATGGCTTACAACCTCGTGGCATTTTTTCACATTAGAAATAAGGGTGAGCATAAATTAACAGAAGGGTTAACACCAATCGAGATTTGGAGCAGTTATAAATCTTCAGAAAGACACCTTAAAATTTTCCGCATTTTTTGCATTTGTATTTTTGCATGATTTGCAATTGTACATCAGTATAAAATTTAATAGGTATCAATTGTGAACTAAACTTGGAATATTAGTTGACTTTGAGCGCTAAGGTTATAGGATTTTCTAAAGAACGTAAAAACGATTGAAGATATTCACGCAAAAATAGTTGAAACTAAAAACTGTGCTGCCTATCTGTTTGAAAAAATAAAAGTTCAGATTGCTCGAAGTTTGACTTTCTAACTAAATCTAACGATTTAACTTATCTTGAAGATCATTTAAGAAATGATACAATTGAAAGAATTTAAGTTGAGGAAGTCCTTAAAAACATTTCCCTAAAACAAAAAAGCTCTTTAATACAAAATGAACGCATTGATGATTATTATTATCCACCCAATACTAAAATAAGATTAAGATTTTTAATGATGACCAAGAAATATTGCGATTAAAATAAAAAATCGAATTTATCTCAAAATAAATTTAACATTATACTAATATTTTAAATTTTAAATGCAAAAATTGTAACAACGTTACTAATTTTAAAAGTGCCGCATATCCTTCAAATGATTAATTGCTTGACATATTTCAATATGAATGCAATGGGGAAAACATTCCTAAATTGTTCGAAGAAACGCAACCTAGTTCCAATAAATTGAAATGGGACGACGGAATGCAGGAACTTCTTGTAATGGAATGCAACGTATGGGATCTAGTTAATCCACCAAGTAATTGCGTATATAAAGTGGGTATGTTGTAAAAAGAAAGATATAGAAAATATACCAAGGAAATATAAAGTTATATTCAAATATTTTAGATAAATGTCTGGAATTGATTTTAATAAGATATCAGTCCTGCAGTTAAGTTTAAGTACGATTGTTAAATTATTTGTTATATTATTATTATCTATGTTGCATTGGTACAATATACAACTGGATATGAAATGTGTAGAACCCATATATTTTAGATAGCCGACTGAACATGAAATAAAAGATTAGAAAGTAAAGTGTGTTATCTTGATAAGTCGATTTAAGGGTTGCATCAGGGTTGGAGCAATAAACTTGATTAGATCTTGAACTCTCTATTATTCGTTATATCAGAATGCTGTTGTATATACACTCATGTCCATAAATTAAGGATAATAAAGAATCCCACAGAAATTGAACTCTAAAATAAAAATTTCACCTGTAGAATTATCACACACATCTTGAAGAAGAATATGCAAATTACAGTAAACCACCAGATGGCGCGGATAGTACGTCACAATGAAGAGAGTGTAAGAGAGGGGTATTTAAGGAATGGTGGCAAAGAAGTAAAATTGTTTTGGGCACAAGCGCTTTAAAAGCCTTTCAGTGCAATAACCGCATAGTTATGGCACAAAGGAAGCATTTGGATGATTTTTTACGTGGTAGAATTATCGGACGACTGGAATGTGGACGTACCCAGCTGGAAGTATCCGAGGAACTTGAATCGCCCAGAGTGTCATCTCCAGGCTTTGGCAACGATTCCAAGATGATGGTAATGTGAGTAGATGTTACAGCACAGGTCGCCCTCGAGTTACAACGCCGAATGAGGACCGGTATTTAGCAGTTACTGCCAAAAGAACAGACGGAGCACAGCATTAGACCTGTCTCGTCAGCTCTCTTCAGCTACCGGTACGACAGTTTCAAGGCAGACCGTGTAAGACGCTTAGGGCACATTGGTCTATATGCTCGTAGGCCTGTCAGATGTGTTCCACTTACCGCAACTCACTGTCGCCTGCGATTAACCTGGAGTAGAGAGCATGCATTGTGGATACCGCAACAGTGGTCTTGTGTGATGTTTTCCGACGAGTCCAGGTTTAGTTTGCAGTCTGATTCTCGCCGGACTTTCATATGGAGAGCGCCAGGTACCCGTTACCACCAAGAGAACACCATTGAACGACACCGTTACGGTGGTGCAAGATGGATCGTTTGGGGAGGAAATTATTCTTGGTTCCAGAACTGACCTGCATGTTCAGAGTGTAACGATGACAGGTCACATCTATCGGGATGTCATTCTGGAACAACATGTACGTTTGTTTCGGGGCGCCATGGGTGCTGAATTTCTGTTTATGGATGACAACGTCCGTCCTCACCGTGCAAACATTGTAGACGAATGCCTTCAATTGGAGGATATCACCCGTATGGATTGGCCAGCATACTCACCGGATTTGAATCAATAGAGCATGTGTGGGATATGCTTGGCCGACGAATTGCAGCCCGTCAACCGCATCCCACCTGTCAACCGGAACTTCGGATGGCATTGCTTGATGAGTGGTGTAATATTCCTCAACATGAGATAGATAATTTGATACTCAGCATGCCTAGGCGTTGTAAGGCCTGTATTGCATCGTCCGGGAGACATACTCCATATTAACCATCATACTAACCATGTTATACTGTTTTTTGTAAATAGGTTCTTTTTTGAAATTTGCTCCAGGGAGTAAAATCGCAAAACTTTTTATTAATTATGTCAAACATATAGCATCTTTTTTGCTCTTTACCTTTTGTTTAATAAATAGACTTTACAAATAAGTCAAGTTTGTTTTGCTTCTGTCTCTTTCTTTGCCTGAACTTCATTATCCTTAATTTATGGACATGAGTGTAAATTTAACAGTGGTGAATGTATTGTTTTATAAAATTTGACACCAATTATCCGAACTGGGTAATTTATTTTACAATAAAAATATTTTTTTGTTCTACTGCAGCTGGCAAACACTTAGACAGCTTGGTCTTGGATGCCTTAAGTCAAGCGCTGCACAGACGTTACTCACTTTGCATTACCCAGAGGGCGTGTAACTTGAAGATAAGCCACGGACGCGGAGTAACAATGCCCTCGCAATGCTCTACGATCCTGTGAGGATCTGGACCTACGGTTTAAAGTGGATTCCGAACCACTACAAACATCCATGGCACCACCGGGAACACGAACCCGGAACCTGTGGTATCGAGCGCCAGAGCGCTAGCCACTCGGCCGCAGGCCCACAATAAAAATATTGAATATTGAAATTTTATTTATGTCCCTTTTACACAAATAAACTGAAAAAATGCTTTAAATACACAATTTCAACAATAAAGAGAAATTTGGTTTTTATTTCATGTTTACGCATGCAAGAGTTATATGGGTCAAGGCACTGTTGTAGTAAAAATATGTATATGCGTTATAATTTTTGGAAAGAAGGGACATCGATGTGGCATATGTCCCTTTATGTATAGCATGTACAACTCACTGACGAATGACGAAGGGAGGACAATGTCCTGCATGTATCCTTTTATGTACTGCATAGGATAAAACTATTACTAGAAAGCCTTAATGTCGATGCAAGGAGTTTACATGTATTACAATTTATATAGAATATTTCCGTTTAAGAAGGCAAAATCTATATAAGCGCCGGAATTTTGAAAAAAATGCTTTTCTTTTTTTGTGGGCCTCGTGTTACACTTATTAATATCATGAACAGTTCACCAACGAATGATAAATAAAGTTCATTGACTTGCAGGTTTATCTTGATTTGTTGCATGATGTGTGACTCAATCTATACGGGTAAGAATCAATCAGCACCAAAGTTAATAATTTGACGAACAAGGATTACAATGATTTACACATAAAATTAAAAAAAAAAAAAGTAAATGCAATTATCTTTAATTTCTACAAGAGGAAAATAGAAAAAAATCTGAACCATTAATTCTGTTTAAAAAAAAACTCGATGTGTTGCCATTTGGAAAATACTTCTCAGATAACTAAAAAAAACAGAATGACAAATACATAGAATAATGAGTGAAAATGAATTAAAAATAAAGGATGGACACTTTAATGGAAAATTTAGTTAACTTTCTTTTCTTCTGAATATATATATATATATTTATTTTTGCATTTAAAATTGTTCCCATTCTTTAATCTAAATCGACAGAAAAAAATATTTTATTCATTAAATAATAAAGTCGATAACTTCTCTAAATTAAAAAAAAGTTCCATTAATATTGAAACTATTTAATCCTTAAAATGAACGAACGTAATTAATTTTAAAAGAGAAAGTTATGAATCAATATGGTTATTGTGATTTAATTCCTTTGTTAAAGCTTCAAGATAAAATGCTTTTTTTCTTTTAAATTCACTGACTAGTATAACGTAAAGAACATTGATGATGACAAGAAAGAAGTTTTTTTCTATTTATAGTTTGCTCAAAGACTACTAAAAGCCCATACTGAAAAATTTCTTTCTATTCGTAAATTGGATTAGCTCGATAGGATTTGCATTCCATTTACTTTTATAGTGGCACTCAATAATTTCATCAAAGAAGCTTTTACCGAGAAGGATCACATAAGAGAAGCACATGCTTTGGAGGCTTGCAGTTCAAATAAACATTGACATTTTATTCGAGAAAATGTAATTTCAATAAAGCCTAGTTTAAGTCAGTAAATTAAATTCAAACTTGTTCTGATAGAAAATGTATAGTACGAGTTTTACATTTTATATTGAAAGCTGCTTTATAGGAAAATAAATGCAATTTATATTGCTTGGCTTGGTACTTTGAGATGTATGCTAGCTGACGCTGCTTTATCTCAATTTATCCAAATGTTGATTAAAATACTACAAATAATAGAATTTTATCAAAGAGAAAATGAAGCTTTTATAAAGGAACTACTCTAAAACTCGAAATTCTTGAATTCATTGCTTATGATAACTTACAAATTCCATTTTAAAACACAAAAATCGTTGCTCGTACTTTCTAGCAACCAAAAGAATATAAATAAGAAAAGTAAATTTGAAAAAAAAAAGAAATGGATAAAACTTCAGATCAAATAGATCATCATATTTTAATAATTGAACGATAATTAGAACATAGGAAGTACAACTGGTACTTAAAATAAAAAGTTTGATATTGCTATTTATATCTCTAGATAAAAAAAACCATTAGTATATTTAATATTCTCTGATGCTCGGTGCCACAAATCTCGGTTTCGAATCCCGACTATGACATGGATGTTTTTAGTGGTTCGAAATCACTTTAAACCGTAGTTCCTGGCCCTAATATGATTGTAGAGCGTTAGAGCGCGTACCTGACCCCATAAAAAGAAAAATATCTCCCTGTCTAGAAATCTGCCAGTAGGCAGACAGTCTTGGCCCACCATGAAGCTGTTGCGCCAATGAAGAAGAAAAGCAGTGCGTTCCGGTAATTTCTTGAAAAAAATAAAGAATGCACTTGATTGGGATTGGGACATAATTTACAATAACAATTTGACAACCTGGCAAGTCTTGGCAGGCAAGTAGGTTCCGATATTATATGACTGCCTTGGCCCACCATGGGGCTGTTGCGCCACTAATGATGATGATGATGATGTTTAATATTATTTCATTTATATAGGCCTAGAGTAAAAGGGCGGAATTGCTTGTTGGTTCTCTGAACTGAGATAAATTTTAATGCAGAAAACGAAATCTATCCGAAAACTCTTCTTCCTGTGCCCGGTTGAAACCGATAAATTTGTAAGTCTGAAAGCCCATCATTGGGTTTGAGGAGAAATGTTCGTTCCAAATTATGGTGGTGATGTGGATGTAATTTAATATATTTATCATGATGAATTCTGGGAACACTGAATCTGTTACTCATGTGACTCGACTGGCTAATGACTTCAGTTCAAATACCTGGTATTTAATGACATATATTGCTTAAGTTTGTACTTGTTTCAATTTGAATATTATAAGCAAGAATATCTAAGAACAGTAATTCGCAAAGGGTGTACTGTGGCGCACCCTAGAAGATTTTCGGATGCACCCTGTGATGTTTCAGAGAAATATGTGCCAAGATATAAAAACAAGTAATATAAAAAAAAAATTTAAAGTCAATTCCTTCTTTTTTTTTTCTCACTATATTGCAGGAAGTCCTTTATAAATAATTTTCATTCATTTTTAAGTTTATCTGCCGCCATCTATTGGTAGATATATGCAACTTAAATCTAAAAAAAAAACTAAAATTAATTAATTAAATTTAATTACTGAATTAATATTTGAAAAATTTATATTAACATCCAGTGTCATCCAAGTATAAAAAAAATGTATTTGAACTTGAGTGGATGAATAAAAAGTGTTTTATGAACGATTGAAAATTTGAACAAGATATATATAGGGAGAGTGTGAACTAATAGAAGGAATTTAATAATTATAATTGCTCTTTTTCTTGTTAGTTTTCCCATTCAAAGATAGTTTTCATTGCAAACAACTAAACTTTCTGATTGCTTTTTTTTTCGCATAAAAAATAGCCAAACAGCAATAATGCGCCAAAGAAGGATTCCGAGAAACAAAGAGAGGGAACTTCCATTGGTAGTTAATAGGATATTAGTATTTATGTGATTTTCAATTTTACAAAGTCTGTTGAATTTACCATTTGGATATAAAAGGCGTTAGTAGTAGAGGCTTATTCGTCAGAAGTTTGTATGTAGTGCGATTACAATTATTCGTAGATATTTAAATACGTCGCAAAAAAGTTTCCTTCAAAAAGTTTGAAAACCACTGTCTAAGAATACTGAACTATGATGATAAAATACAGACAAATTCTGGTTTGGTTTGCCGCTCAATTGTCATTTTATGCACGATTTGGGCTAACTAGACCTGGACATACATTTTAACGTGGATTCCGAACCACTAACAAACATCCATGTTACCTCCAGGATTCGAACCTAAAGCCGGTGGTACCAAAGGCCAGAGTGCTAGACAATTGTAGCAAAATACATACAAAAACAACTCAAACAAAAATAAAAAAATGCGAAGTCACAATAATTTAAAATATTACTAATAAAAAAAATATTTTAAAAGATATTTTTTCTCAAATTTTCCCAGTAGAAAGTAATGTTTTTTTTTTTTTTTTGTAAAGGCAACAACAACAATTTTCTAATAAGATAATAATTAAGTTAATCGGATAACAAAAATGTACATAAAAGAATAAATATCCAATTATCATTTAAATGTAATATACAAAAAAATCAAAACAAAGGAACATAATGAATGATAAAAAGTTACTCAAACAAGTAACATAAAAAAAAAAAAAAAAATTTTTAAAGTCAATTCCTACTTTTTTTCCCTCTATATTGCAGAAAGTCCCTTATAAATAATTTTCATTTTTTTCTTATGTTTATTTGGCGCCATCTATTATTATGCGCATGCAACTTAAATCTAGAAAAAACTAAAATTAATTAATTAAATTTAATTACTGAATTAATATTTGGAAAAACTATATACACTAAAGTTCAAAAAAATGTATTTGAACTTGAGTGGATGAATAAAAAGTATTTTATGAACGATTGAAAATTTGAACAAGATATATATGGGGAGAGTGTGAGCTAATAGAAGGAATTGGAAAATTATAAAACAAAAACTTACACGGTTGAAATTAAATATTAAGTTTCTTAGAAATATTGCTTAATAAAAGACAGTTTTTAAGGACGAGCACTCTTCTTAGAAAACAAGAATAACGTGAATGTAAATAAAGTCTATTCTGTATTAAATGCTTAAAAAAAAAAAAAAGAGAAAGGACGGCACAAACAAAATTAAGAAAAATAATATTGAAGTACACGACAAAAAAATATTCACTTAAGAAGTTAGATATTATTTTTCTTCTTGTAAAATAAAGGAGGACTTTTTAATATAATTTCTATTGTGTTAAATTTCAGGAATTTTTCTCTGGACATAAATATATAAATTAAAGTATTCCGGAATTAATTTAAGTTAAAGAGAACTACTAAGTTAACTCATGCAGAAGAAAAGACAAAAGAAGCTGCAAAAAAGTAGAATAATGACACTTCATTGTGAATTAATTAAAAAAATTAAGAAGAAATTAATTTTGAGTTAGTTCAGATTTTTATTTTTATTTTGCATTATTATTCTAAACATTTTTAATTTTACAAATGCTCTCATATTTTGGAAATGCATTAAACATTCCCATAATAACATTCTCACATTTTGCAAATGCTGGAAAAAAATTGAATTCGTCAAAAATTCATAATATTAGTTATTAAGGCATCTAGATTTGGTTTGACTTATCGCTCTACGGTCATTTTTTGCACACTCTGGGATAATTAGACCGGGACCCACAGTTTAATGTGGATTCCAAACCACTACCAAAATCCATTCCTCCGCCGGAATCGAACCTGAATCCTGCGGCCAGAGCGCTATCCCACTGGCCATCAGGCCGCAAAATACAGTCAACGCAAATTCAAAGATAAAATACAGACAAATCAAACTCAAATAAATAGAAATAATAAAAACAAAATGCAAGATCACAAAAAAAATTCAAATATTACTATTAAAAAAATATTTTAAGCGATATTTTTTTTTTTTTCAAATTTTCTCAGTACAAATTAATGTTTTCTTTAATTAATAAACAATTTTTAATAAGACAATAATTAACTCATTCGGATAACAAAATGTACTTAAAAGAATAAATATCCAATTATCATTTAAGTGTAATATACAACATCAAAAGGATTGAACATAAGATAAAAAGTGGTTTAAAAATTATAAAACAAAAAACTTTCACAGTTGAAATTAAAGGTTAAAGTATCTTAGAAATATAGTTTAACAAAAGACGGACAACAGTTTTTTACGGACGCGCACCAGACTTAAAAACAAGAATAATGTGAAAGTAAATAAAAAGTTTACTTTGTATTAAATGCTTAAAAAATGAGAGTAAAGGGCTGCACAAACAAAATTATGAAAAATAATATTGAAATCCACGACAAAAAAAAATATTCGCATCAACAGTTAAATATTATTTTTCTTCTTGTAAAAAAAAAAAAAGGGCAGTTTTTAATATAATTGTTATAATTTCTATTGTGTTAAATTTCAGGAATTTTTCTCTAGAGATAAATATGTAAATTAAAGTATTCCGGAATTAATTTGTTAAAGAGAACTACTATGTCAACTCAAGCAAAAAGAAAGACAAAGAAGTTAAAAAAAAAAAAAGGAAAATAATTACACTTCATTATGAATTTAAAGAAAGTTTTGAGATAGTTTAGATTTTTTTATTATGCTTTGTACTAGTTTAAACATTTTAAATTTTGAAAATGCTCTCATATTTTGGAAGCGCATTATACATTCACATATAAACGTTTTCATGTTTTGCAAATGCTGGAAAAAAAATTAAATTCGACAAAAATTTATAATAAAGTTTAGTTAGTAAGGCATCTAGATTTGGTTTGGTTTGTCATTCTAAGGTAATTTTTTTTTTTGCACACTCTGGGCTAATTACACCAGGACCTTCAGTTTAAAGTGAATTCTGAACCAATAACAAACATCCATGCAACCGCCAGGATTCGAACCTGAAGCCTATCATACCAAAAGCTAGAGCGCTAGAGATTGGCCATCAGGCTGCAAGGCGTTCAGAAGATAAAATATAGATGAAGCAAACTGCATTAAGCATAAGTAGTAAACAAATAATATAAAAAAAAAAAATTAAAGTCAATTCCTACTTTTTTTCATTATATTGCAGAAAATCCTTTATAAATAATTTTCATTCATTTTTTAAAGTTTATCTGGGGCCATCTATTGGTAGATATATGCAACTTAAATCTAAAAAAACTAAAATTAATTAATTAAATTTAATTACTGAATTAATATTTGAAAAAACTGTATTAACATCAAGTGTCATCCACTACAAGTTCAAAAAAAAAAGTATTAGAACTTGAGTGGATGAATAAAAAGTTTTTTATTAATGATTGAAAATTTGAACAAGACATATATAGGGAGAATATGAGCTAATAGAAGGAATTGAAAAAAAAATTAACAGCTCGACTCGGGGCTCAGTGGCAAAGTGCGCCACTGATGAGCATTAGTGCTGAGGTTTAATCCATCGACGTCTTTGATGTAGACACTGTTTCAAATAAAACGACGAGAATTGATGACGTTTGGGATATTCATCATCTTGCCTCGTTAGTCGGAATACTACTATTACACCACATCATTGTGCCTAGACCTGAGTTGCCCCTTTACAGGTTGGGAATGAAATAGGCGAGAAGAAGTCTGATTGGGGTCTGTGCTGCTCTACGGTCATATGAGACCAGGACCTACGGCTTAAAGTGGATTCCGAACCACTACAAACTTCCATGGCACCCGCCGGGACTCGAATCCGAAGCCTGTGGTACCGAGCACCAGGGCGCTAGCCACTCGTACAAGAATTTAATACTATTAGCAATGAGTTGGTTCTGATGATTGCGTGACTAACGCTCTGGTACTCTATTCCCACAGAGTTTGGGTTCGAGTCTCAATGATGACATGGATGTTCCTCATTAGTCGGAATACCTGGCAAGAGTTTTTCCGGGTTTTCTCCCATGCAATACGCAATTGCGTGATAGTTCCCCTTAAAAGTCCTCTCGGAAGATACTGCCCTCCTTATTCAGCGACACACAGACAAATCAGACTTCTTCCTACGGGTGCTTCCTAACAACAAAGCTACCCTTTCACTCCATTCATGAGTCGATTACTCATGAGATGTTCATCCTGCACTGTAAGACACTGAGGATTAGACACAGCGTAAAAAAAAGACAAAAATACAAAATTATGAACGCTCAATAAAGAAATTATAGCTGATAGCAAAAAAATTTTTTGATTAACCGTTTTACAAAATATCTTAAACAATATTTTTTTTTTCTGAGATACACGCAATTTAATATATTCTTTGATTTATTTGACAATAATTACCTAATTAAGACGAAAAAAAGGAGCATAAATTAATAAACACCTAATTAATCCCAGTTAATGAAGTATCGAAAATTATTTTCGCATATAAAAACAAAATTTTTCAAGGTTAAAATTTAAGATAACGTGCCTTAAACGAGTATCGCTTAAAAAAAAAAGAAAGAAGACTGATTACTCTTTTTATAGACACGCAACTAATGTAGGAGAAAAGACTTACGTGAATGTAAATGAAAATTTATTCTGAATTAAACACACTCCAAAAAAAAAAAAATTACACATGACAGATAATCCAAATCAGTGAGAAAAAAATTATTCTTTCCAGAAGTTCAGGTCCCACTTTTTTATTCTACATAAAAAGTATTCAAAAATATAGAGATTACTCGCTGTAATGGTAATAATTTCTGTTGCATTAAATTTCCGGACTCTTTTCTGGAACTAAATATGTAAATTACTTCGTTCCGGAATCGGAATTACTTCGCCAAGTCATGCGAAAGAAAATCAAGGAGGCTTAGAGAATAAGGAAGAATAATTACACTTCTCCGAATCGGAGAAATAAGTTTTAAGGTAAGTTAGATTTTTTTCCTTTCTTTTTTATATAATTTCAAATATTTGAAATTGGATATTTTGGGAGTGTTGAAAATATATACATTAGTTTAAAAAAAAAGGAAAGTAATGAGTTAAATATGTTTAATAGAAATTTAAAACATTTGAATTCTTTATAAAATTTAATTCACATTCATCTAATAAAGTTATTACAAAAATGATGTTATAAATAATTAGTATTGTATTTAAATACTTTTTTTCACCAATATTATTAATGCATAGTGATTAAATACATTCTCTACGAGTAAAGTAAAAGTTTCAAAAATTTTCTTTAAGAAATTTAAATTATTTTTGTGCAAAACTTATTTTTAAGACACTAGTTATCATTTATATTTTTTTCCTTTCAATTTTTTTTTTTGTGTATTATTTCAAACATTTTAAATTGAATATTTCGGGAGTGTTGAAAATATATTCATTAGTTTTATTAAAAATGAAAGTAATGAGTTGTTAAATACATTTCAATAGAAATTAAAAACATTTTTCATAGTGATTAATCATTCATAGTGATAATTAAATTCATAGTGATTAAATCATTGTCTACGAATAAAGTAAAAGTTTCAAAATATTCTTACTAAATTACTTCGTACAAAAATTTTAAATTTAAGAAATTTAAATAATTTTTTTGCGAAAAACTTATTTTTAAAAAATCAGTTATCAGTTAGATTTTTCTTTTCTTTCCTTCTATTTTTTTGTATTATTTCAAAGATTTTAAGTTGGATATTTTGGGAGTGTTGAAAATATATTCGTTAGTTTCATAAAAAAGAAGGTAATGACTTAAATACATTTTAATAGAAATTAAAAACATTTGAATTCTTTATTAGATGAATATGAATTAATTTTTATGAAGTTATTACAAAAATAATGTTATAAATAATTAGTATTGTATTTAATTGTACCATATATACAATTCTTTCTCTACAACTAACTACAACTACTTTTACTTTATTCTCTACAAGTAAAATAAAAAAAAAAGCAAACGAAAACCAAGGAAGAATAATTACACTTCTTCGAATCGGAGAAATAAATTTTAAGGTAAGTTAGATATCTTTCCTTTCTTTTTCTTTTTTTTTTTTTTTTTTGTTTTTTGTTTTTCGCGTTATTTCAAATATTTTAAATTGGATATTTTGTGAGTGTTTAAAATACATTCATTAGTTTCATAAAAAAAAAAAGTAATGTGTTAAATACATTTTAATAAAAATTAAAAACAATTTATTAAATGAATACGAATTAATTTTAACAAAGTTATTACAAAAATTATGTAAATAATTAGTATTCTATGTAAATATATTTTTCACTACTGTTATCAATGCATAGTGAACAAATACATTCTCTACAAATAAAGTAAAAGTTTCAAAATTTTTCTTTAAAAATTTAAATTGTTTGTGAGCAAAACTTATTTTTAAGAAATTAGTTATCAGATATATTTTTCTTTTCATCTTTTGTATTACTTCAAACATTTTAAAAACATGTGTTGTTAAAAACATGTATGTTATTTTATATATATATATTCACTTAATAAAAAATTAATATGTTTTAAATTTCTATTAAAATATATTTAATTTATTACTTTAATTTTATATATTATATTATTATACATATATATATAAATAATATTAATATAATTAATATTATATATATATATTATATTTTATATATATATATATATATATATATATTTTTATATATATATATATATATATATATATAATATATATATTATATATTTTATATATATAAATATATATATATATAAAATATATATCTTTCTCTTTATATTTCTCTTCTAATATCTTTCTCTACAAGTAAAGTAAAAAAATGCAAAAAGAAAACCAAGGAAGCTTAAAGAATAAGGAAGAATAATTACACTTCTCTGAATCAGAGAAATAAGTTTTTAAATAAGTTAATTTTTTTTTTTTTTTTTTTTTTTTTTTTGTATTTTTTCAAATTTTAAATTTTATATTTTGGGAATATTGAAAATTTATTCATTAGTTTCATAAAAAATGAAAGTAATGAGTTAAATATGTTTTAAAAGAAATTAAAACGTTTTGATTCTTTGTTAAATGAATGCGAATTAGTTTTTATGAAGTTATTAAAAAATAATGTTATAAATAATTAGTATTGTATTTAATTGTACCATATACGCATTTCTTTTTCTGTAAGTAAAGTAACTTTTTTTTTACTTTATTCTCTACAAGTAAAATAAAAAAAAAAAGAAAAAGAAAACCAAGGAAGCTTAAAGATTAAGGAAGAATAATTACACTTCTTTTAATTGGAGAAATAAATAAAGTAAGTTAGATTTTTTTTCTTTCTTTTTTTTTTGTATTATTTCAAACATTTTAAATTGGATATTTTGAGAAAGTTAAAAATATATTCGTTAGTTTCATAAAAAAAAATAAAAGTAATGAGTTAAATATATTTTAATAGAAATTAAACACATTGTAATTCTTTATTAGATGAATATGAATGAATTTTTATACAATTATTACAAAAATGATGTGGTAAATAATTAATATTGTATTTAATTGTACCATATATACATTTATTTCACTATTATTATGAGTACATAGTGACTAAATACATTCTCTACAAATAAAGTAAAAGTTTCAAAATTTGTCTTTAAAAATGAAATTATTTTTGTGAAAAACTTATTTTTAAGAAATCAATTATCAATTCCTGAAAGAGATGTATTAAATATTCATTATTTTTAATTACGCCCATCTTGCTAAATTTTTCCTGATTTAACAATCTTATAAAATAAAAAGGCACGTTCCTACTCAAAATATCAAGTAAAAAGCTATAAATGCAACAATTAGTTTAAGGATTGCATTTCAATATAGAATTTGAATTCGAATTCTAGTAAAAAGATGAATTTATTTTGAAAAACATATTACATATGGTAATGAAAGATGGGATATCTATTAGATGGGAAAGAAAATTTTAAAAATAAAATTTACTATATTTATTACATTGTAAGTACAAAAATTTACAATTACGAGTAAAGGAAAAGTTGTTTTGTTTATAAATACTTCTTCTTTTTCATAGGCACAACAGTCCCATGGTGGTCCAAGACCGTCTTCTTACTGGCAGATTTAGAGACAGGAGATGAGTTTCTTTACGAGGTAGGGTTTTCACCCCTACGTCCACCGCTCTACAGTCATATTAGATAGCGACCTACGGTTTTAAAGGGGATTACGAATCACTACAAACATCCATGGCACCGCCGGGACTAGAGCCCGAAACCTGTGGCATCGAGAGTCAAACACTCGGCCACCAGGTCCTTTATGGAGTACATTGCATGAAATTTGTTTTTATGGAATAATAAATTTAAGATATTATATGTAAAGAAAAATACAAAATTTGTGTTTAATGAATAAAGACAAAAATTATGGTATAAAAAGAGAAAATTATTAATTAAGAAAAATTAAAATTTTCGAAAATAATTTGAAGCCTTTGCAAAATGGACGAACAAAGGTTATGCGTTTTAAAGGAAGAAGGTTAGCAGAAAAATATTCGTTGTTGACTAGTCTTTTTTAGGCCTATCTAAAATGGAATCTTAAGCAAGGAGGAGCATTGAAACTTTAAGTTCGTTCGCAAATATCTGCTATAGAAAATATGTCTATCTCCTATTGCAACTACACTATGTGGAAGAAAGTGACGGGACACGACACTATAACGACATAAATCCATATTCATTAAAATTAATAGGAGGTAGGGCCTCCTTTGGCTGCGATCACAGCTGCAACCCTTCTGGGCATGCTTTCCACTAAATTAGCCATAGTGGCAAGAGAAATTTCCTTCCAAATGTTTAACATGAAGTTCCATAGTTCAGGTTTGCTTTTGGGGAGTGGGGTGCAGGCCCTCAACCGACGGTCCAATTCGTCCCAGAGATGTTCAATCGGGTTAAGATCAGGGTTCTGCGCCGGCCACTCCATGCGTTTAACGTTGTTGTTCACATACCAATCAAGAGTCCTCCTTGCAACATGGCATGTTGCGTTGTCGTCTTGATACCAGCAATCATCCATACCGTACGTTGCCCACAAGGTAGGAAGGACATGATTGTCGAGAATATCACAGTATCTATCGGCATTCATCGCACCATCAACCTTCACCTGTGGGCCAGCCTCATACCAGGAGAAACAGGCCCATACCATCAATCCTCCTCCACCACAGTTGGGACGACACACTCGGGCAAAAGGCGTTCTCCTGGTAAACGCCAAACCCAAACACGCCCATCGGAACGGAAAAGGGTAAATCGTGACACGTCACTCCAAAGGACGCGTTTCCAGTCATCCAGAGTCCAAGTACGGTGGTCTTTGGCCCATCGAAGGCGCGCTTTCTTTAATTTCGATGCCAGGGATTTTCTGGATTCCTGATTCGTGATTAGTTGCTTACAAAATAAAAAGTGGGAATTCCCGTTGCCACCCATGTACCACTGGGACATTTTTAAAATCCACTTGTTATGGAATTCCCCTGATTCTTGTATAGGTACTTAACAAAATTAAAAGTAGGAATTCTCTCTCGCAAATCAGAGGCTTACAGAAAGCGTGGAAGTTCTTTGTTTCGCTGATTCTCCATGCGTATTATTTTACTTTTTGTTTCACCGTATCTACGATCGGTAGTCAAGTTATTAATTGACTGTGGAAATTAGATAATAACATGCCTAGTAATAGAAAGTATCTTAGCGGGAGTAAGAAAATAAATAGAAAGATGGAGTTTGAAAAAAAATAAGAAGTTACTTAAAATAAGTCAATAAAGAGTGAGGAAGAAACAATAAGCGAACAATGCAGTTCATTTAGCAGAACCCCAAGTATTCTAGTAACCGAATAATGCAGTAGCGAACTGAAAGTATTACAGTCCCCGAAAATACTGATCCAGAGCCATCACAGCTCTGTACTAGGAATACACATAATCACTAACAAAATGAAATGACTGAAATTAATTTGGAAAAATTACATCTTCGTCATACATTATTGATAAGGGTCATTTTAAAGTACTAGATGATCAAGTGAAACGGTTTATGATTGAAAATGGACATTGCAAATCTAAAGACATCTTTAGGTAGTCTTTTTAGGTTAGTACTTTATTAAAAAGAAAAACAATGATGATATTTTGCATAGAGGGGCCACCTTTCAAAAATTTGCTACGGACCCCAAATAGTATAGTTATGCCACTGCCAACGGTGAAAAAGTTTTACCGTGGTTAACAGCATTTTGTTGGTACAAGCAATTTAAGTTTATCTTCCTTTTTCAAAGCAAGTTAATTCGGGTTCTTATGCTGGAGTAGAAACTCTTATATTAAAATAATGAATAATTAGTGTCTATATTGATAAGGAATTCCCTATTTTTAACTTAAAAATATAAAAAAAAAATTCATTATTCCATTTCCTGATTCGTCAACTTATCCATGGGGCAGTGTTTTATTATTATTTGGCTACTATTAAATCATGTAAGCATCGAATATTGCTTAATAACTTACACCACCAGCTCTCTGGAGAGATTTGTGCTCCACACTCGTAGTGCACTACACACATAAAGTCAACCCAGAGGAGTAAACAACTAGCCAGCTATGCCCCGATCTCGCAATTGTGCCGAACAAAAGAGCAGAGACGCCGGACTCCATGACACGTCCTTGTTATCGTTCTGTGTGGCTCAACTGGATCAAATTCGGAGACATGGTCCGGCAGATCTTAGCCCCCTCCCCGAAAGACAACATAGACGATATAGATTCTTTATGTATAACCCACACGTAGTGAGCGTCTCCGTTAGGAATCTTAACTTACAGAGAACTTTCTGTTATGGTATCCGGCAAAAAAAAAAAGTTCTTAAAAAGCAAGCTGCCCATTTCATTGAAGACCAATGACATAAAGTGCTTAGTTATATTTTAATAAAAATTAAATACAACAGAAAACAAGTATAAAAGATAAATAAACCTTGATTTAAAGGATTGCTTTATTAAGATTGTATGAATTGTTTAGTGAAAAAGTGTGTGAAATGTTTAAAGATGCAATATCATGAGAGACTATGCATTTATAGTTAATTGTGGTAACATTTCAGTTAATTACAAGTGATAATTATAATGTTATGAATACTTAAATTTTGTGTTTAAAAAATACTGCTATTCATAAATGTTAATATGAAATAAACTGAATAAAATATCAAAGATATTAGGATATTTAATGATGAAAAAAAAAATTGAGAAGGGCGTGACAGAAAGAAAAAAAAAAAGATTGAGTATCACTGTTTTTAGTATGTCCAGTATATTCTTATAATATACAAGAGAAGATGCTGCTCCTACTTGATAGAAGAATTTGAAAATAGGTAGAAGAATGATGGCGCCTTGGTTATTGATATCTTAATGATAAAGGACAGCAAGTCGTTCAGCAAAATGTGTGGCGGTAAATATTTTTTTGGGTGACTCCTCATGACAAACATAAATCTCATCATAACTTTTTAAAAGAATATTGTATTTTATTCTTTAGTGAAAAAAACCCGAATATATTCATAAAAGAATTCGCAAGAAACAAAATTATTTTTCAACAGGGGTTGCAACAGTAGATCTACCACCCCGTGGTGCATCCTGGTAATGTCCTAGGCGGCTAAAAGATCTATTACTATTGGCATGCAGCAACACTCCAAGAGCGATCACCTTCGTGTAAGCTAAGTGTCTTACAATGAAATGCGGGCGGCCTGTTCCAATCTAAGCCAGTTGAGATTCCCTTGTCAGCTACGATGTTGACTTGTGGCGGGCCATAACTGTTTGGCGAGCTATCTGCACCGCATTGGCATTTTTGATAGCCCATGATTTTTTTTTTTTTATCATGGACAGACACCATATAGCAGGATGCCCGGCTTCTCGACCGGGGACTCCGAGGTGAAAATATTTTGGAGAGCTAGAACTTTGCTGATGTGACATTGACTTTTATTTGTTATTGTTTTCTTTATTCTTATGAGTGTTTTACATTGATTTGATCTCGCAAAGTTTATCATTTTCTCTTGCTATTGGAAATAAAAAGAATTTTTCAACAGAGTGGTCAATCTACAAACTCAAATTGTTATAAAATCCAAATTTGTAAAAACATAACCGAAATTTTCAATAATTCTTCCTTTTTTTAGTATCAATGATTTTACTGAAAAAAAGAGCATCATTTTATTTTTTATTTCACCTTTAACATTTCTTAGTACAAAATTTTCATTTTTGATTATAGAAATAACAAAAGCGATAGAAAAAGAATGAATCGAGCGTAAAATCTTGAAAAGAATTTATATTGAAAAAAACAAACATATCATTTTTATGGAAGTTAGCAGCGGAAATGAAGTAAATTATGATTTACGATCATTCGATAAACGTGTGCTCACAAAAATGTCATTTTTTCTGCATCTTGATGCGTGTTAATTCCGCAAAGTGATCTTGGTCTTTTGTTTCTTCGCCTTGCTGAGATTTATTTTCAGTATTATTTATCATTTGACGAATATGATAAAAGGATGGAAAAGAGTTTTTCGAAAATGTTGAGTAAATTGAAGCTTACAATAAATGTTAAAGAAAAAAAAAAGTACTCTTTTCACACTCAATCATTTGTTTTTAATTATTTTAAAAAGCATAACGAGATTCTGAAACATCAATAACACTTTTTATGCAAATATGTTTTTAAAAAATAAACGCATTTTAGCAATTAAAAGCATTTGTATGTTTTAAAGAAAAGACGTATCGAAGACACAAAGAAATTTGATTCATTTACTTAAATGATTTAGAGAAAAAGAAATAAAATATAAACAACCTTCATATGCAAATGTGTGATTAAAAACTTATTATGGATATAAAAATCTGAGATTTTTATATTATCTATATTTTCAAAATTCTGAAAATTATTGTTAAAATTAAATGTTAAGAAGGAAAATGCAATTTTATTCCTTAATAATATAACCATTAGCCAAGATAGTTACTATTTTAGCGTTTGGGGGATCATACCAAGTATTAAGAAACTTTTCTCAGTACTGAGGACTATAAAAAGCTATTTTGGATCAACAATGAAAAAGATCTTATAGAAGCTATTCTATACGAACAAAAAAAAAAAAAAATCAATGTATTACAAATAGAACAACTACTATTACAATGCACAATTTTCTTTTGAGATATTCTATAAATGCCTTGCAACGTATAAATTTAATGTTATTTACATATATATATATACATATTTTATATATATATATATATATATATATATATATATATATATATATATATATATATATATATATATATATATATATATCTTATAAACTAATTAAGAGTATAAGAATATCTTTTAAGTTGGTAATATTACACCTTTAAAATTGTAAAAAATACGTTGTTGCAAAACCTTTCTTACAGATATATTAGCTCAATAAGTCCTCAAGTTTATTTCATAAAGCTTCTAAATCCATTAGTAAAGACCGTAGTTCATAAAATTAAAAGTAAGGAGTTAAAAAAAAAAAAATTTTATCTTATATATATTTTATTATATTTTGTATACATATTTCATATATATAATATTTTTTATATTTTATATTATAATATAATATAATATAAAAATATAAATAAAGTATTCTATATATATAATAAAAAGAAATTAGTAATAATTTATATAATAAACTAATTTAAAGTACCAGGATATCTTTTAAGTCGGTACAAATATTACACCTTTAAAATTGTAAAAATTTCTTTGTAATTGCAAAACCTCTTTTACAGATATATTAGTTCAATTAAAGTCCTCAAATTTAGTTCACAAATTTTCTAAATCCATTAGTAAAGATCGTAGTTCATAAAATTACAGTAAAGAGTCAATAATCGAAAATTTTTTGACCGATTCCCCGTTCTCGATCTTCAATACAGACACGGAAGCTTTCTGATCAGCATCGTTTGTTGAGTTTCGCACTAAGTATCCTTGGATAGCAAACACAAGAGCCTGCAATCTACTAGGCCGCTTCGACATGGAGCCTTTAATTGAAAAAGAATAGTTAGAAAACCAACAAATGAAATGAATAGAAAGTAGCCAAGTCTACTCCATGTAAGGACTTGTTTAGTCAGTAAGCCGCAAAATCATTTCATTGGGCTTAAGGCGGTTGGTAGAGGCTGTGAAACTTCAGATGTTGCCCCTGGGGAGACTTCCTTTTAAATTTCTACAAGAACAGGAAATTGCAACTCTCTTCTTTCACACAATGAGTCTGAATCTAATCTAAGTAGACACGGCCATGTCACCAGGGAACTTGTTAGGCCATCCGAATCAATATCTGACTTAAAATCATCAATATCATTATGTACTTAACAGAGAAAAGAAACCGAAGAATTAAAATTTTGAAGCAAAGCGGGACAAAAGAGAAGCTTTTACAACTTAACAGAAATATCAGAATTCTATCCATCTTGAAAATCGAGTCGAATTCGAGGATCAGTTCGAAAACCAACAAACGAAAAGAATAGAAAATAAAGTTCATTTACTACTATTTTAACGTTTACTTTATTTTCTATTCATAGTATCGTATGAATAGAAAGCAAAGTAAACGTTATGGATAGTAGTAAATGAATAGAATGAAAGTAAACGTAATAATAGAAAGTAAATGGTATAGTCCATGTCTATACCATTTACGGACTTGTTCAGTCAGTAAGCCACAAAATCATTCCACTGAGTATAAGGTGGCTGGTAGATGTGAAACTTCAGATGTCGCCCCTGGGACGACTTCCTTTTAAATTTCTACAAGGACAGGAAATTGCAACTCCCTTCTTTTCCCAGTGAGTCTGGATCTAAAGTATAATAGACACGACCATGTCACCAGGAAACTTGTTAGGCCATCAGAATCAATTTCTGACTTAAAATCATCAATATCATTATGTGCTTAACAGAAAAAAAAAACCCGAAGAATTAAATTTTCGAAGAAAACGGGACAAAAGAGAAGATTTTACAACTAACAGAACAATCAGAATTCTATCCATCTTGGAAATAGTTCCTGATAAAAAAAATAGTAACCTGAAAGAACTTAAAAAGAAACAAGTCTTAACTTCTAAAAGATTTGGTAACTATTATATGAAAATGAGAGTGTGCAGTCGCAATTTCGTTAGCGGACATCATTAGAATGAGTTTAATGAGAAAATCATGGACTCGTTAATCCTCATCTCATACATAAAAGTGAGCCCAAAATCGTTAATGACAGTGAAGCTTTTCAATTGAAAGATTTAAATGCCACGGAGCTCCCTTTGTGCTATCAGAAAACCTAGTTTTAAAGGTCAAAGGATAATGTGCCATCTCAACTCGCCGTTACTGATTTGAACTGTTTAAAAAGGACACTGAATATGCATCGATTACTGATGCATCGCGTACTAGTAACTCAATAAATCTTTTTCAACAAAAGAAAAAACTACATTGATTTTTTTTTTAGAACGTGTGCAGAAATATTTTTAGACACTTTTTGTATATATTGTTGAAGCTTTTATTACGTATCAAGTACTATATAATTGTGGAAGTTTGATTTTTAACGCATTAAGTAATAAATCCATAGTAATAAAGATCAAATCAGAAGGAATTGTTGCATTATGAAATTTTATTTTACTCATCAAAGGATTTAAATCATTTGATGAAATATATCATTCTTCTAACCTTTCTTATTTTGACAACTGATGTTCAGTAAACTTACAATTGAAGTTGTCTATATAATTAATTATAAAAACAAAATAATTAAATTAAAAATATGATTTTTTAAATAGCTTAATAATATGTTTAAAAATATAATTATAAATTAGTAAATTGAACAGTAAAATGAAATTTTTTTAAAAACTATTTCGTAACAATTCTTGATTAAGTTATATGTTTTGAAGTGAAAATATTTTAAAATAAAATGCGTTAAATGATTCCCGCTATAAAGTTATTCTTTATTTTTTTAAATTTTTAAGGGACCCTGATGGCCGAGTGCGCTTGATGCCAGGTTTCGGGTTCGAGTCCCGGAGGTGCCGTGGATATTTGTAGTGGTCCAGAATCTACTTTAAATTGCAGGTCTCGATCGTAGAACGTAGGGCCGACACCCTAAGCGGAAAAAGAAAACATTTCCTGTCTAGAAATCTGCCAGTAGGTAGACGACCCTGCTCCTGCTCCCCATGGGGCTATTGCACCATTGATGATTATTTTTTAAAATAATTATAATAAATATTTTTTTAGACTGTTAAATTGAGTTACATTGTATAATAAATTTTTCTAATGATTTTAACATCAGATATATAGTTTTCATTTTTTTTTCTATTGTGACATTCATTTTCTCTCAAATGTCTCAAAGAAAACCTTGTCTTTAAAATAAAAAATAAAAAAGTGTTCGAAAATTTGAAAAGTTTGACACTTTAAACTCGTGACTCAACCTTGCAATATTTTCCATTCCTTTCTTTTTATTCATTTCACTCCCGTTTTATAAAACTTTCATGAAAATGTATCCATTTTCAACATCGACTTCATATAATACTTCAGAGTGAATTTCAAATCTGCAGTCCGACTATCTTCATAAGTGGACCAGACAAAATATTTTCTCCCATCAACATGTCTAGACAACAAGAGAATTAAAAATCGTTACAGCGAAGAGGAGCTTGCAAATAGACATGCCCAGTAACAGATCTATGATACTGTAAAACTTATGGTTATAAGGGGAAAAAAAATGAATATATGTCAGAGGTTATATCAAACCCTTTTATAGTAACTTCTTTATAACTAGAAATGGGTCTGAGAGGCATGGTAAATAATACATAGAGCTTCTAAAATAAGGGAACTTGGTTTCAAACTTCATAACTGATTCCGAACCGAAAGCTTCCGTGTATATGCTGAGGATGGATCTTTCATAAAGGGGAGAGTGTTTTGATATGTCGCTCTACGGTCATTTTTTACACACTTTAGGCTAATAAAATCAGGACTTATAGTTTAACGTGGATTCCGAACCACTACTACTACTACACCACGCCACATCACGGTGCCTAGAACTGAGTTGCTTCTTTGCAGTTTGGGAATGATGTGGATGAGAAGTTGATTGGGCTCTGTGACGCTCTACGGCCATATGAGACCGAAACCTACTGCTTAAAGTGGATTCCGAACCCTAAAAACATCGATGGCCCAGCCGAAGCCGAAACCTGTGGTACCGAGCGCCAATCCATGGCCACCAGGCCGCCCGATTCCGAACCACTAACAAACATCCATGCCAATTCGAACCTGAAGCCTGGCCAAAGGCAGGTCGCAGGCCACCATAAAGGGGAGAAGATCAGTGTTGCATCTGCTCAGACGCCATACTTGAGGGTGTTACAAGTTTTAATAGAACATTGTGGGTGTAATGAAGTAATAATCTTCACCAGGGTGTACCTTGGGTAGCATAAAATTTGTTGCAATTTCGCCGTTAAGTAGTCTAATGGTCCAACAACTAACAGACAAGTATTTTCCAGCAATATATTTTTTTTCAATGCAGCTGGCAAACAGACATGGACGTCTTTGGATGCCAATAAGGGCTGCACCGATGTTACTCACTTTGCATTACCCAGGGGGCGCGTGTAACTTGATGGCAAGCCACGGACGTGGAGTAACAATGCCCCGCAGCGCTCTACGATCCTATTAGGACCGGGACCTACGGCTTAAAGTGGATTCGAACCACTACGACACCCATGGGCAAAGACGGGATTGAGACGATACCTGTGGTACCGAACGCCAGAGCGCTAGCCATTCGGCCCTATATATTTAAATTGTTTTTATTAAGTATTTTTTTCTTAACAATCTTTTAAAAATTTTCAAAATAAAATGAATAACTAAAAATAAAAATAAATACATTTAAGAAGATTAAAAATGCAAATAATTTTTTTTTTTTTCTGCTTTATTAAATTGATTATTCCTAAAATTTTTGTTAATGTCTTAAGGTTCTCAAAAAATGGACTCCAGAAATATTTCAGAATTCGGAGAAAATACACAAACTAAATTGTTTATATTTGAACAAAAGAATCTTCAATCAGTAGTTTTTGTAAGGTATCTGTAGTATCTGAGAATCAATTATTTTCTGTTGAACCAGAAATGTTTTTTAAAAATTAGATGTTGAACATAATTCCAATTTTTTTTTTTTTGAATCCTCCTTCTAATATGATTCTATTTTCCCTTATTGCCTGGTCATTTTAAGTTCGCTTATTCAATCTTGTAATGTTTTCTTTTATTTTTCGCTCTGCATTAAAGAATTTTATAAATATATATTCCTTTTCGATCTTTGACATCGGCATGAAAAAATTCATGTCAATATATGAAATTTTAATCACAATTTTTTCGATACTTAAAAGAAAACCAATAAAATATCTGCCTTGATAAAAATCATCGAGTTATTTATACAAAAATAATATTTTATAAATATCTAGAGTATGATAGATTATAAATAATAAAGACATAAGTATATTTTTCTAGATTAATAAATGTATTGATGGCAATACGTAAC
>BPLR01011022.1:0-51420 GCA_021605095.1 Caerostris extrusa | reverse complement strand
TTCACATCCGGGGGAACCGACTTCCATTTTCTGGGATGTCATTAATTCAGTGGAGCCCTTTAATGACATGGAGACATTATGCTGTCCACTCTCGCACTCATTTCATGGTGGCGAGCATTGAAAAATTCCGTTCCTTGTATATTGTTTATAAATAAGAAATTTATGCTGTTTGGCGTGTTGAGAAGATGGCAGATTTGGTAAAGGATAACATTGCTTTTGATTTTCTAATTTGGTCTGCGTTTCTAGTTTGAATTAACTTGATGATACTAACAATAATGATATAAATGCACTTATTATATTTATACATAGGGTTTTCCTTTTTTTTTCGTACAAGTAGATCAGTGGAAGTAGAAGCAGATTCTATTTTATTTATTTTAAATGTAGCCAGTGGAAAGGGAAAATAAATGCTCTTTCGTATCTCGTAAGATAATGGCATAATTAGCAATAATCCAAGATATTTTATTTGTTAAATTATTGTTTTCGAAATTCAGGGTGCCTGTAGAAAGGCAAATGAGAAAATCAACTATCTCTCTTCATGTAGACAAGACCTTATTAACATATATCGAGAATACTAATCCGAATTATGTTGTTATTTAACAATCAAACATTTCCAAATTTTGCTAAGTCTATGAATATTTAACCAATCGTAACATAATATTATGTAAGTTATGTGATGTTGTTTTGCTTCATAACATAATGGAAAATAATAATTATTTTAAATTTAAATAGGTAGTTTTAATAAGAAATTAAAAAATAAAAAAAAAAACTTTTATTGTTCAAAAGAAAATAATCCCTTTCGTTAAAACTCATAAAACTCCACAAATTCTACATTCCTTTTTCGTGGAAAGCACGAGTGGAATGAATATATTGCTTTACTTTCCTTTTTTTTCTTTTTTAAAAATTCTCGACGAAGGGGACAAATGACATCGAGTCAAAATAGAAGGAATAAAAAATTAAGAAGAAGAATCAAACTCCGAAAAATGTCGGTGATGTATGCGGAAAAGAAAGAGATAAAATAAGAGAAAAGGGGGAAAGGAAGAAAATTCGAAAAGGACGACACGACGGAAGCTTTTGACGGTTGATGTTAAAAAGCCATCCTCCCGCGTGGGTGGTGTGGACTTCTCCCTGTGCAAGCATCTTTTAACGACAGACGCTAGAGTTTTCTTTTAAGTATGCTTGAAGACTGCACAGTGGGGGTTGGGGTGGAATATATTCTGGAACAGATTCCGCGAGGTGGTGTGGGGTGGGCAGCTCATTTTATTCCTCAAACCATGCACTTTCACATCAGGGCACCGACTTCCATTCTCTGGGATGTCATTAATTCAGTGGAGCTCTTTAATGACATGGAGGCATTATGCTGTCCACTCACATTCATTTCATGGTGGTGAGCATTGAAAAATTCCGTTCCTCGTATATTGTTTATAAATAAGAAATTTATGCTGTTTGGGTGTTGAGAAGATGAGGATTGGAAAAGTCTGAAAAGGATGTTTGTAGAAACAATGTTTTTGTTTTGTAGCTAATTTGGTCTGTTGTTTCTAGTTTGAATTAATTATAACTTGATTATACTAAAAATGATGACTTAAATGTATTTGTTATTTTTAAATAACGTTTCATTTTTGGTATTTGTGGAAAATTACTGTTCCAAAAGTAGAAAAATCTAAGGTTACTTTTTTAATTTAAATAAATATATAAAGCATGCATTATAAAATGCATGCAATATAATAATACTCAGTCCATTCACGGTTTTGGGTTCAACACCTACTTTCGACATCAAATTAAGCGATCATGGCAGGTGATAGCAATTGCAGTGGAGTATATATATAAGAATGTCCTGGGGCATGGGAAAGCCTTTCAATCGTTGGCGTAATGCGAAACGTGGTGATTTATCCGACGTCAAAAGGTATGATTCTTGGCTTTCGGGCCAAGGGTGGGAAGCATTTCTGAAACGGCTAATTTTGTGAACTGTTCGCGTACCGCCTTGGAAAAGTTTAGTGTATGGCAAAATGGCACTATCCAAATCGGCGGCGGGGCACATGTGGTGCCGCGGGCTATAGAGATTGAAATGATGCGAGGATGATAGGGATGGTGATTGGATGAATGAACGGATACGTAGATGAACTAGGTACGGAGATGCGTTCGGGGAATGGACGTGCAACTGGTGGGCAACTGACCGCCCAGATGAACCAAGGGTCTACCAAGGTTTGTGCAGCTATGCGAGTGCCGTTCATCGGCGACGAAGGCTGGAATTTGCGCCGGTACCGAAACTGGACGTCCACAGAGTGGCGACAGGTGTCTTTTCCGATGAATCACGTTTTATCTCCATTGGACAGATGGACGTTGGCGTATACGGCGTGAAACGTCTGAATGCAACACCCTGCAACAATTGCTGGAAGGATCCAAGCTGGAGGAGGGAGCATTATGGTTTGGGGAATGTACACTCATCATTGTGGAAGGCACGATGGATTAGCACCAGTACGCATCTCTGTCCTTGCGCGGACCATGTCCACCCTACATATGCATTATTTTTCCTCAAAATGATGGCATCTACCAGCTGGACAATGCGAGGCGTCTTACAGCTCGCAGTGTATGTGCGTGGTTCGAAGAGCACCAGGATGAGTTTACCGTACTCCTGGCCCCGCAAACTCACCGGATTTAAACCCAGTAGAGAATCTGTGAGACCACCTCGATCTGGTTTTTCGCGCCATGGATTCTGAAACGGGATCTAGCGAGCGGCCACCACTGGAGTCGACGCATGGCTCGACTTCCAGTGAAACCGTCAGAAACCTAATTGACTCTCTTCCTGCACGTCTCGCAGTGGTATGCTCTGATAAAGGTGGTCATTCTGGCTTTTGACAGGGGGTCACATTAATGTGACTGGTCAATCCAAAATAATTTATTTGTTAAAAATATTATTTTGAAAATTCACGGTGCTCTGTGAAAAAAAAAAATGAACAAAACTCAATCACTTTTTCATTTAGACAAGACCTTGTATTAACATTTATCAAGAATACTAATCAGAATTATCTTGTTATTTAATAATTTTTGCTAGATGAATTTTTAATCAATCGTAACATAATATTATGTAAGTTATGAGATGTTATGTATAAACAACATAATGTTGTTATGTTTCATGATATAATGAAGGATAATAGTTTAAATTTAAGATAATATTATAAATAGAGTAGTTTTGTTAAGAAATTAAAAAAGGCCTTTATTTACAAAAAGATTTCTTTTTTAAAACTCATAAAAATCCGTTATCCTTCATATGAAAGCACGAGTGGAATGATGCTATTGATATTACTTTATTTTCTTTTTTTAAGAAATTCTTGACGAAGGGGAGACGAATGACATCGAGTCAAAATAAGAAGGAATAAAATAAAGAAGAAGAATCAAACTCCGAAAAATGTCGGTGATGCTATGCGGAAGAAGAGATAAAATAAGAAAAGGGGGAAAGGAAGAAAAATTCGAAAAAGACGACAATGACGGAAGCATTTGACGGGTTGATGTTAAAAAGCCATCCTCCCGTATGGGTGGTGTGGAATCTTTAACGACAGACGCGAGAGTTTTCTTTAAGTATGCTTGAAAACTGCACAGTGGGGTTGGAATATATTCTGGAACAGATTCCGCGAGGGGTGGTGTTGGGGGCAGCTCATTTTATTCCTCAAATCCATGCACCTTACCCATCCGGGGCACCGATTCCATTCTCTGGGATGTCATTAATTCAGTGGAGCTCTTTAATGACATGGAGAGGCATTATGCTGTCCACTCGCACTCATTTCATGGTGTCGAGCATTGAAAATTTTCGTTCCTCGTATATTGTTTATAAATAAGAAATTTATGCTGTTTGGTGTCGAGAAAGATGGGAGATTTGGTAAAGGATGTTTGTAGAAATAATGCTTTTGATTTTGTAGCAAATTTGGTCTGTTTTTCTAGTTTGATGATACTAAAAAAATAGTGATATACTTATAATAATAATAATATAATACATTATTATTTATAGTCATGTAAAAAAAATGATGTACTTATATTTTACTACTTATAATTTATATTTAGGTTTCATTTGTGTTTCTTAGAAAATTAATTTTCAAGAAGTAAAAAAAAAACTATTAGGTTATTTTTTTGATTTAAGCAAATATAAAAAAGAGATGGAAATCATTAAAGATTTTTCGGACATCTTTGAATGACATGCTGTCCACTTATTCTGATTTTATAGCGGTGAGTTTAAAAATATTTTTTCTTTTATATAATACTGTTTAAAACGAGAAATTTATGTTGTTTTTGCATAGAAGAAATAAAGATTTAAGATTTGATTTGGTTTGATCGCTCTAAAGTCATTTTGTACACTCTTTGGGCTAATTTGATCGGGACCTGCAGTCGAACATGGATTACGAACCACTACTACTACTACGACATCATCACATCACTCACTGTGCCTAGAGATGAGTTGCCCCTTTTTACAGTGTGGGAATGATGTGGGTGAGAAGTCTGACTGAGCTCTGTGACGATCTCAGTCATATGAGACCGGGACCTATTACATAAAGTGGATTCCGAACCACTACAGACATCCCTGGCATCACCGGGTTCGAACGTGATGTCTCTGGTACCGGAACACCAGAGCGCAACCACTGGCCAGCAGGCCCCAATTCCTGAACAACTAATTCCACATCCATGCCAGAGCCAGGATTGAAACTGAACCGTATGGTACCAATGGCCAGAACACTAACTAATAGGTTATAAATTAGCTATACAGCTATCAGGCCCAGAAGGTGCTATATTCGAAAATGATTTTAATCAAATAACAACTGTACACATATTCATTAGTGTTTCTAAAACAAATTAAGATAATTATTGTTGTATCTGTAGTATAGTGTAATAAAAGACAAATGATATAAATTTCAGATAATATTATAAATACAGTAGTTTTAATAAGAAATTTAAAAAAAACCTTTATTGTTCAAAGCTAATAGTTCCTTTTCTTTAAAACTCATAAAAATCCACAAATTCTACAATTCCTTCTTCGTCTGAAAGCACGAGTAGAATGAATATATTGCTCGATTATCTTTCTTTTTCCTTCTTTTTTTTTAAAGAAATTCTTGACGAAGGGGAGACGATTGACATCGAGTCAAAATAAGAAGGAATAAAAATAAAGAAGAAGAATCAAACCCGAAAAATGTCGGTGATGTATGCGAAAGAAAGAGAGACAAAAATAAGAAAAGGGGGAAAAGGGAAGAAAATTCGAAAAGACGACACGACGGAAGCTTTTGACGGGTTGATGTCAAAAACCATCCTCCCGTGTGGGTGGTGTGGGACCATTTCTCGAGGCTTCAATGCCAGCGAATCTTTTAACGACAGATGCGTAAGTTTTCTTTAAGTATGCTTCAAGACTGCACAGTGGAGACGCGGATGGAAGTGGAATATATTCTGGAACAGATTTCGCGTGAGTGGGGGTGGGAGGATCAGCTCATTTTATTCCTCAAATCCATGCACCTTTCACATCCGGGGCACCGACTTCCATTCTCTGGGATGTCATTAATTCAGTGGAGCTCATTAATGACATGGAGGCATTATGTTGTCCACTCGCACTCATTTCCTGGTGGCGAGCATTGAAAATTCCGGTCCTCGTATGTTGTTTATAAATACGAAATTTATGCTGTTTGGTTTGTTGAGAAGATGGGAGATTGGTGGTGAAGGATGTTTGTAGAGACATTGCTTTTTGATTTTGTAAAAAAAGTTGGTCTGGTGATTCTGGTTTGAACTAACTTGATGATAATAAAATTAATTATATAAATGTGGTTATTAATTATACATAGTTTCATTTGGATTTCGTAGTAAATTAATTGTCAAGAAGTATAAAATCTATAAGTTATTTTTTGGATTTAAAGAAATATAAAGGTGATGTATAAAACATTACACATTTTTTTTTTCTGAATTCTTTGAATGATATGCTATTACTTACATTGATTACTTACTATAACTTACACTGATAATATAGCTGTGAGCATTGCAAAATTCTTGCTCTTGTATATTGTTTATAAATAAGAAATATATGCTATTTAGTGTGTTGAGAAGATAGAGGATTTGATAGAGGATGTTTGTAGAAACATTGCTTTGATTTTGTAGCTAAATTCGTCGGGTGTTTCTAGTTTGTATTAACTTGATCAAACTAACAATAATGATATAAATGTAATTATTATATTTATACACAGGGTTTCCATTGTTTTTCGTAGAAGTAGATCAGTAGAGGTAGAAAGCAGATCCTATTTTATTTATTTTTTAAATGTAATGAGTCAATTCCAGTGGAAAGGGAAAATAAATGCTCTTTGATGATCTCGTATGATAATAGCATGATTAGCAATAATCAGATATTAATTTATATGTTAAATTATTATTTTCGAAATTCATGGTGTCTGTAGAGAGGTAAAGGAGCAAATTTAAATTTCAGACATTTTTAGTAGAGTGAATTTAATTAGAAATTTAAATATTGCCTTATTGTCTAATGAAAATAATTCCTTTTCGTTAAAGCTCATAAAAATCCGCAAATACTACAATTCCTTCTTCGTCTGAAAGCACGAGTGGAATGAATATACAGCTGGATTTATTATTATTTTTTAAAAACAAATCTCGATTAAGGAGAGGAAATGACATTGTGTCAAAATAAGAAAAATTCTTATGACAAATAAATATAAATTTAATAATGATGAAAACATTTAATATGACGTAAGCAGATCCTATTTTATCTATTTTAAATGTAAATAGTCAATGCCAGTGTAAAGAGGGAGTAGTAAACGCTCTTTAGTATTCTCGTATGATAATAGCAGATAATTAGCATTAATCCAAAGAATTTATTTGTAAAAAAAAATATTTTTTCCAAAATTCAAGGTGCCTCTAAAAATAAAAGATAAAAATTTAAATTTAAGATATTATCATTAATAGAATGAATTTAATTAGAAATTAAAAAAACTCTTATTGTTTAAAAATGATAATTCCTTTTCGTCAAAAACTCATAAAAAACGCAAATTCTACAATTCCTTCTTCGTCAGAAAGCACGAGTAGAATGAATATATTGCACGATTTTTTTTTTTTTTTTTTTTTTTTTTTTTTTTTTACGGAATTCTGGACGAAGGGGGAGACGAATGACATCGAGTCAAAATAAGAAGGAATAAAATAAAGAAGAAGAAGAATCAAACTCCGAAAAATGTCGGTGATGTATGCGGAAGCGACGAGATAAAAATAAGAAAAAGGAGGAAAAGGAAGAAAATTCGAAAAGACGACACGACGGAAGCATTTGACGGGTTGATGTCAAAAAGCCATCCTCCCGTGTGGATGTGCGTGGACCCTCTCGAGGCATCAATGCCAGCGAATCTTTTAACGACAGACGCGAGAGTTTTCTTTAAGTATGCTTCAAGACTGCACAGTGGGGGAGGGGGGTTGAAGGAAGTGTAATGCATTCTGGAACAGATTTTATGAGGGTGGTGAGGGGGTATCAGCTCATTTTATTCTTTAAATTCATGCACCTTTCACATCCGGGGGAACCGACTTCCATTTTCTGGGATGTCATTAATTCAGTGGAGCCCTTTAATGACCTGGAGACATTATGCTGTCCACTCTCGCACTCATTTCATGGTGGCGAGCATTGAAAAATTCCGTTCCTCGTATATTGTTTATAAATAAGAAATTTATGCTGTTTGGCGTGTTGAGAAGATGGCAGATTTGGTAAAGGATAACATTGCTTTTGATTTTCTAATTTGGTCTGGCGTTTCTAGTTTGAATTAACTTGATGGTACTAACAATAATGATATAAATGCACTTATTATATTTATACATAGGGTTTCCTTTGTTTTTCGTACAAGTAGATCAGTGGAAGTAGAAGCAGATTCTATTTTATTTATTTTAAATGTAGCCAGTGGAAAGGGAAAATAAATGCTCTTTCATTATCTCGTAAGATAATGGCATAATTAGCAATAATCCAAGATATTTTATTTGTTAAATTATTGTTTTCGAAATTCAGGGTGCCGGTAGAAAGGCAAATGAGAAAATCAACTATCTCTCTTCATGTAGACAAGACCTTTATATTAACATATATCAAGAATACTAATCCGAATTATGTTGTTATTTAACAATCAAACATTTCCAAATTTTGCTAAGTCTATGAATATTTAACCAATCGTAACATAATATTATGTAAGTTATGTGATGTTGTTTTGTTCATAACATAATGGAAAATAATAATTTAAATTTAAATAGAGTGGTTTTTAATAAGAAATTAAAAAATAAAAAAAACTTTATTGTTCAAAGAAAATAATCCCTTTCCGTTAAAACTCATAAAACTCCACAAATTCTACAATTCCTTTTTCATAGGAAAGCACGAGTGGAATGAATATATTGCTTGACTTTCTTCCTTTTTTTCTTTTTTAAAAGGAATTCTCGACGAAGGGAGACGAATGACATCGAGTCAAAATAAGAAGGAATAAAAAATAAAGAAGAAGAATCAACCACCGAAAAATGTCGGTGATGTATGCGGAAGAAAGAGAGAGATAAAATAAGAAAAAGGGTGAAAGGAAGAAAATTCGAAAAGACGACAAGACGGAAGCATTTGACGGGTTGATGTCAAAAAGTCATCCTCCCGCGTGGGTGGTGTGGATCCTTCTCGAGGCCTCAGTGGCAGCGAATCTTTTAACGACAGACGTGAGAGTTTTCTTTAAGTATGCTTCAGGACAGCACAGTGGGGGGTTGAAGGAAGTGGAATATATTCTGGAACAGATTTCATGAGGGTGGTGTGGGGGTCAGCTCATTTTATTCCTCAAATCCACGCACCTTTCACATCCGGGCCACCGACTTCCATTCTCTGGGATGTCATTAATTCAGCGGAGCTCTTTAATGACATGGAGGCATTATGCTGTCCACTCGCATTTAATTCATGGTGGTGAGCATTGAAAAATTTCGTTCCTTGTATATTGTTTATAAATAAGAAATTTATGCTGTTTGGCGTGTTGAGAAGATAGAGGATTCGAAAAGTCTGAAAAGGATGTTTGTAGAAACATTTTTTTTTTTTCGTAGTTAATTTGCTCTGGTGTTTCTAGTTTGAATTAATTATTAACTTGATAATACTAAAAATGATGACTTAAATGTATTTATTATTTTTAAATAACATTTCATTTTGGTATTTGTAGAAAATTAATGTTCCAAAAGTAGAAAAATCTAAGGTTACGTTTGTAATTTAAACAAATATATAAAGCATGCATATATAAAATGCATGTTTCAGTGCATGCAATATAATAATACTCAGTCCAGTTCACATTAATGGGACTACCACCTACTTTCGACATCTACGTGAAATAACCGATCACAAAAGGCATGTGATAGCACATTGCAGTGGAGTATATATAAAAAATGTCCTAGGGCATCGGAAAGCCTTTCAATCTTTGGCGTAATGCAGAAACGTAGTGATTTATCCGACGTCAAAAGGGCATGATTCTTGGCTTTCAGGCCAAGGGTGGAAGCATTTCGAAACGGCTAATTTTGTGAACTGTTCGCGTACCGCCGTGGTAAAAGTTTACCATGTATGGCAAAATGGCACTATCCAAAATCAGCGGAGGGGCACATGTGGTGCACCACGGGCTATAGAGACGAACAGACGGATGACAGAGACGAACGAACAGATACGAAGACGAACGAAGGCCACGGATATGCGTTCGGGCGAATAGACGTGCAACTGGTGAGCGCCCAGATGAACCAAGGGTCTACCAAGAGTGTATCCTCAACAAAGGTTCAGCGAACGTTACTGTGCATGTGCCTCCGCAGCAGACGCCTGGTTAATGCACCTATGCAGACTGCCGTTCATCGGCGACGAAGGCTGGAATTTGCACGCCAGTACCGAAACTGGACGTCCACAGAGTGGCGACAGGTGGCTTTTTCCGATGAATCACGTTTTATGCTCTATTGGACAGATGGACGTTGGCGTATACGGCATAAAACGTCTGAATGCAAACACCCTGCAACAATTGCTGGAAGGATCCAAGCTGGAGGAGGGAGCATTATGGTTTGGGGAATGTTTTGTTGGGGAATGCACACTCATCACTGTGGAAGGCACGATGGATTAGCACCAGTACGCATCTGTCCTTGCGGACCATGTCCACCCCTACATGCGAATTATTTTTCCTCAGAATGATGGCATCTACCAGCTGGACAATGCGAAGCGTCATACAGCTTGCAGTGTATGGGCGTGGTTCGAAGAGCACCAGGGTGAGTTTACCGTACTCCCCTGGCCAGCAAACTCACCGGATTTAAACCCAATAGAGAATCAGTGAGACCACCTCGATCGGGTTTTTCGCGCCATGGATTCTCAATCACGTAATCTAGCGAGCTGGCCATGCCACTGGAGTCGGCATGGATCAACATCCCAGTGAATACCTTCAGAAACCTAACTGACTCTCTTCCTGCACGTCTCGCAGTGGTATGCTCTGATAAAGGTGGGTATTCTGGCTTTTGACAGGAGGTTACATTAATGTGACTGGATAGTGCATAATGCGTTTAATAAGACAAATAAATAATTTTGTATGTGAACTATAACACTATTTGTTATTATCATTAGATCCTATTTTATCTATTTTAAATGTAAATAGAGAATACCAATGTAAAGGGCAACAAATGATCTTTGATATGATCGTATGATAATAGCAGACAATCAGAATTCATCCAAAAGAATTTATTTACAAAAAATATTACTTCGTAAATTCAAGGTGCCTCTAATAATAAAAGATAAAAATTTAAATTTAAGATAATATTATTAATAGAGTGAATTTAATTAGAAATTAAAAAAAAAAAATCCTTAATGTTCAAAGAAAATAATTCATTTTCGTTAAAACTTATAAAAATCCGCAAATTCTACAATTCTTGCTTCGTCTGAAAGCACGAGTGACATGAATATATTGCTCAATTTTCTTTCTTTTTTTTTTTTTTTTAAAGAAATTCTCGACGAAGGGGAGACGAATGATATCGAGTCAAAATAAGAAGGAATAAAAATAAAGAAGAAGAATAATGAAACTCCGAAAATGTCGGTGCTGTATGCGGAAGAAAAAGAGATAAAATAAGAAAAGGGGAAAGGAAGAAAATTCGAAAAGACGACACGACGGAAGCATTTGACGGGTTGATGTCAACAAGCCATCCTCCCGTGGGTGGTGTGGACCCTGTGGCCACAATGCCAGCGAATCTTTTTAACGACAGACGCGAGAGTTTTCTTTTTTAAGTAAGCCCCAAGACTGCACAGTGGGGGATGGAAGGAAGTGGAATATATTCTGGAACAGATTTCGTGAGGGGAAGGGGGTTGAGGGTCAGCTCATTTTATTCTTAAAATCCCTGCACCTTTCACATCCGGGGCACCGACTTCCATTCTCTGGGATGTCATTAATTTAGCGGAGCTCTTTAATGACATGGATGCATTATACTGTCCACTCTCGCACTCCTTTCATGGTGGTGGGCATTGAAAAATTCCGTCCTTTGTGTATTGTTTATAAATAAGAAGTTTATGCTGTTTGCTGTGTTGAGAAGACGGGAGATTTAGAAAAGGCTGAAAAGGATGTTTTGTAAAAACAATGATTTGATTTTGTAGCAAATTTGGTCTGGTGTTTCTAGTTTGATGATACTAAAACTAATGATATTCTTATAATAATAATAATATATATGTATATTATTATTTATACTTATATAAAAATAATGATGTACTTATATTTTACTACTTATTATTTACACATAGGGTTTCATTTTTTTTTTCTTTGCAGAAAATTAATTTTCAAGAATTAGAAAATCTATAGGTTACTTTTTTTAATTTGAATAAATATAAAAAGAGATGCAAATAAATAAAGAATGTTTGCTGAAATCTTTGAATGATATGTTGTCCACTTATTTTGATTTTATTTTTGAGAATATTGTTTATTTTTTTTATAATACTGTTAAAAACGAGATATTTATGTTGATTGAATAAATGAGGATTTGAGATTTGGTTTGGTTTGTCCTCTACGGTTAGTTTATGCACTCTTTGGGCTAATTAGATTATGACTTATGGATTCCGAACCACTGCTACTACTACTACACCACTCCCCATCATATCACATCACTGTGCCTAAAGCTGAGTTGCTCCCTTTACAGTGTGGGAATGATGTGGGTGTGAAGTCTGATTGGGCTCTGTGACGATGTCAGTCATATGAGACCGGTACCTATGACATAAAGTGGATTCCGAAAAACTACAAACATCCATGGTATCGCCGGGATTCGAACTTGATGCCTGTCGTACCGAGCATCAGAGCGCTAGCCACTCAGCCATCGGGCCCCAATTCCGAACCACTAACAAACATCCATGCCAGTGCCAAGATTGAAACCTGAAGCCGGTGGTACCAATGGCAAGAACCAACCAATGTTTTATCAATTGGCTATTTAGCTATAATGCCCAGAAGGTGCTAAATTCGAAAAATTTATTAAAATGATTTTAATCAAATAACAATTGTACACATATTCATCAGTGTTTCTAAACAAATTAAGATAATTATTTTAGTATCTGTAGTATAGTGTAATAAAAGAAGATATAATTTTCAGATAATATTATAAATACAGTAGTTTTAATAAGAAATTAAAAAAAAATTGTTTTTGTTCAAAGAAAATAATTCCTTTTCGTTAAAACTCATGAAAAATACGCAAATTCTACAATTCCTTTTTCATCTGAAAACACGAGTGGAATGAATATATTGCTCGATTTTCTTTGTTTTTTTCTTCTTCTTTTTTTTAAAGACATTCTCGAAGAATGACATCGAGTCAAAATAAGAAGCAATAAAAATAAAGAAGAAGAATCAACCTCCGAAAAATGTCGGTGATGTATGTGGAAGAAAGAGAGATAAAATAAGAATAGGGTGAAAGGAAGAAAATTGGAAAAGACGACACGACGGAAGCATTTGACGGGTTGATGTCAAAAAGTCCATCCTCCCGCATGGGTGGTGTGGATCCTTCTCGAATCAGTGCCAGCGAATCTTTTAACGACAGACGCGAGAGTTTTCTTTAAGTAATGCTTCAGGACTGCACAGTGGGGGTTTGAAGGAAGTGGAATATATTCTGGTACAGATTTCATGAGGGGTGGAGTGGATGTGGGCACATTTTATTCCTCAAATCCATGCACCTTTCACATCCGGGGCACCGACTTCCATTTTCCGGGATGTCATTAAATCAGTGGAGCTCTTTAATGACTTGGAAGCATTATGCTGTCCACTCGCACTCATTTCATGGTGGTGAGCATTGAAAATTCCGTTCCTCGTATATTGTTTATAAATAAGAAATTTATGCTCTTTGGTGTGTTGAGAAGATAGAGGATTTGGTAAAGGATGTTTATAGAAACATTGCTTTTGATTTTGTAGCTAATTTTTTTTTTGTTGTTTCTAGTTTTTATCAACTTGACGATACTAAAAATAGTGACGTAAATGTACTTATTATTTATACATAGAGAAAGTTTGAAAGAGATGTTTGTAGAAACAATGGCTTTGATTTTGTAGCAAATTTAGTCTGGTGTTTCTGGTTTGATGATACTAAACATAATGATGATATTATAATAGATAATAAATAATAATAATAATAATATAAGTTCATTACTATTTATACTCATGTAAAAATAATGATATACTTATATTTTACTACTTATTTATATATAGGATTTCATTTGTGTTTAAGAGAAAATCAATTTTCAAAAAGTAAAAAAATCTACAGCCTATTTTTAAAAATTTAAACACATATAAAAAGAGATGTAAATCATTAAATATTTTTTTCGGACAACTTTGAATGACATGATATCCACTTATTTTGATTTTATAGCGGTGAGTTTGGAAATATTTTTATTTTTATATAATACTGTTTAAAAATGAGAAATTTATGTTGTTGTAAAATGAAGAAATAAGGATTTGAGATTTGGTTTTGTTTGTCGCTCTACGGTAATTTTTGTGCCTTCTTTGGGCTAATTACATCGGGACGTACAGTCTAACATGGATTCCGAACCACTTCTACTACTACACCACAAGACATTACATCACTGTGCCTAGAGCCGAGTTGCCCCTTTGCAGTGTAAGAATGATGTGAGTGAGAAGTCTAATTGGGCTCTGTGACAATCTCAGCCATATGAGACCGGGACCTATGACATGAAGTGGATTTCGAACCACTACAATCATCCATGGCATCTCCGGGATTCGAACTTGATGCCTGTGGTACCGAGCAACAGAGCTCTAGCCACTCGGCCATCAGGCCGCAATTCCGAACTACTAACAAACATCCATGCCAGTGCCAAGATTGAAACCTGAAGCCGGTGGTAACAATGGCCCGCTAACCAATTGGTTATCAATTGACTATTTAGCTATAATGCCCAGAAGGTGTTAAATTCGAAAATGATTTATTTATTAAAATGATTTTATTCAAATAACAATTGTACACATATTCATCAGTGTTTCTAAAAGAAATTAAGATAATTATTGTTGTATCTATAGTATAGTGTAATAAAAGATAATGATATAAATTTCAGATAATATTATAAATACACTAATTTTCAATAAGAAATTAAAAAAAAAAAAAACCTGTATTGTTCAAAGAAAATAATTCCTTTTCGTTATAATGCATAAAATTCCGCAAATTCTACACTACCTTCTTCTTCTGAACGCACATGTGGAATGAATATATTGCTCGATTTTCTTTCTTTTTTCTTCCTTCTTTTTTAAAGAAATTCTCGACGAAGGGGAAACGAATGACATCTAGTCAAAATAAGAAAGAATAAAAATAAAGAAGACGAATCAAACTCCGAAAAATGTCGGTGATGTATGCGGAAGAAAGAGAGATAAAATAAGAAAATGGGGAAAGGGAAGAAAATTCGAAAGGACGACACGACGGAAGCATTTGACGGGTTGATGTCAAAAAGCCATCCTCCTGTGTGGGTGGTGTGGACCCTTCTCAAAGCCTCAGTGCCGGCGAATCTTTCAACGACAGACGCGAGAGTTTTCTTTTTAAGTATGCTGCAAGACTGCACAGTGGGGGATGGAAGGAAGTGGAATACATTATGGAACAGATTTCGCGAGGGGTGGTGTGGGGGTCAGCTCATTTTATTCCTCAAATACATGCACCTTTCACATACGGGGCAGCGACTTCCATTTTCTGGGATGTCATTAATTCAGTGGAGCTCTTTAATGACATGGAGGCATTATGCTTCCACTCTCGCACTCATTTCATGGTGGCGAGCATTGGGAAATTCCTGTCCTCGTATATTGTTTATAAATAGGAAATTTATGCTGTTTGGTGATATGGGAAGAAAGGAGATTTGGTAAAGGAGGTTTGTAGCAAATTTGGTTTGGTGTTTCTAGTTTGATGATACTAAAAATAATGATATAATAATAATAATAATAATATAAGTACATTATTATTATAAATAATATATGTATATTAAATAATGATGTACTTATATTTTATTACTTTTTATTTATATATAGGGTTTCTATTGCGTTTCGTAGATAAATTAATTTTCTAGAAGTAACAAAATCTATAGGTTGTTTTTTTAATTTAAGCAAATATAAAAAGATATGTAAATCAATAAAGAATATTTTTCGAATCACATGCTGTCCACTTATTTTGATTTTATAGCAGTGAATTTGAAAATAATTTTCTTTTTATATAATACTGTTTAAAAACGAGAAATTTGTTGAATGTTGTTAATGCATTGCAGAAATAAAATTTAAGATTTGATTTGGTTTGTTCGCTCTAAAGTCATTTTGTGCACTCTTTGGGCTTATTAGATCGCGGACCTACAGTCTAACATGGACTACGAACCACTGCTACTACTACACCACACCACACCACATCACTGTGCCTAAAGCTGAGTTGCCCCTTTACAGTGTGGGAATGATGTGGGTGAGAAGTCTGACTGAGCTCTGTGACGATGTCAGTCATATTAGACCTGGGACCTATGACACAAAGTGGATTTCAAACCACTACAAACATCCATAGCATCGCTGGGATTCGAACTTGATGCCTGTGGTACCGAGCACAAGAGCGCAAGCCACTCGGCCATCATTCCCCAATTCCGAACCTGCCAGCACCAGGATTGAAACCTGAAGCCTGTGGTATGAATGGCCAGAAAGCTAACCAATTGGTTATCAAATGACTATTTAGCTATCAGGACCAGAAGGGAATAAATACGAAAATGATATATTAATAAAAATGATTTTAATCAAATAACCATTCACATATTCAGTGTTTCTAAAACAATCTAAGATAATTATTGTTGTATCTGTAGTATAGTATAATAAAGCATAATGATGTAAATTTCAGATAATATTATAAATACAAATTAAAACTGCTGTATTTATAATATTATCAGATAATTTATATCTGATAATAAAGAAATTAAAAAAACCTTTATTGTTTTAAGCTAATAATTCCTTTTCGTTAGAAATTCATAAAAATCCTCAAATTCTACAATTCCTTCTCATCTGAAAGCACGTGCGGAACGAATATATTGCTTGATTTTCTGTTTTTAAAAGAAATTCTCGACGAAGGGGAGACGAATGACATCGAGTCAAAATAAGACGGAATAAAAATAAAGAAGAAGAATCAAACTCCGAAAAATGTCGGTGAAGTATGCGGAAGAAAAGGAGATAAAATAAGAAAAGGGGGGAAAGGAAGAAAATTCGAAAAGTCGACACGACGGAAGCATTTGACGGGTTGATGTCAAAAAGCCATCCACCCGTGTGGGTGGTGTGGACCCTTCTAGAGGCCTCAATGCCGGCGAATCTTTTAACGACAGACGCGAGAGTTTTCTTTAAGACTGCACAGTGGGGGGATGTAAAGTGGTGGAATATATTCTGGAACAGATTTCACGAGGGGTGGCGTGGGTGTGGGTCAGATCATTTTATTCCTCAAATCCATGCACCTTTCACATCCGGGGCACCAACTTCCCATTCTCCGGGATGTCATTAATTCAGTGGAGCTCTTTAATGACATGGAGGCATTATGCTGTCCACTCGCACTCATTTCACGGTGACGAGCATTGAAAAATTCCATTCCTCGTATATTGTTTATAAATAAGAGATTTATGCTGTTTGGTGTGTTGAGAAGATGGGAGATTTAGAAAGTCTGAAAAGGATGTTTGTAGAAACAATGCCTTTGATTTTGTAGAAAATTTGGTATGGTTTTTTTGGTTTGAATTAACCTGATGATACTAGCAATTGATATAAATGCAATATAATTATTATTTATACTTGGAATTTCATTTGATTTTCGTGAAAAAATTTCAAGAAGTAGAAAGATATATGGGCTTTTATTATTTTTTTAATTTATATAAAATATAAAAAGAGATGCAAATCATTGAAGAATTTTTTCTGAAATCTTTGAATGACATGTTGTCCAGTAACAATGATTTTATAGCGATGAGCTTTGAAAATATTTCTCTTTGTATATAATTCGGTGGAGCTCTTTAATGACATGGAGACGTTATGCTGTCCACAGCCACTCATTTCATGGTGGCGAGCATTGAAAAATTCCGTTCCTTGTATATTGTTTATAAATAAGAAGTTCATGCTGTTTGGTGTGTTGAGAAGATAGAGGATTTGGTAAAGGATGTTTGTAGAAATAATGCTTTTGATTTTGTAGCAAATATTGTATAATTCATACAAATAATATAAAAAGAGATCTAAATCATTAAATTTTATTTCTGAAACGTTTGAATGACATGCTGCCGACTTACACGGACTTTATACAGTTGAGCTTTGAAAATATTTCTGTTTGTATATAATACTGCTTGTAAAGAAGAAATGTATGCTGCTGGTGCATTGAAGAAATAAGGATATAAGAAGAAAAATAGTCTTTTATGATGTATTTATCGATTGTAGCATATTTATTAAATCGTGTTATGGTAGTATTAATCAACCCTAAAAGACAGTAATTAGGATAATGAATAGTTTCTTAATAAGGATCTTCGAATAGTCATTAGTAAATAAAGATTCATTTGTCTAATTTAAAAACGAATTGGAAAGGTGCAGAAAAGATTTTATTCAATTTTTGCTGATAATTAATTTAATTTAAAAATGGACATAAATTTTTAAATTAAAATAAATTTTTTGTAGTGAAACTATTTAGCAAAATGCACACATCATGTCCTATGTTATCGCTCATTTCCCATGGTGGTGAGCATTGAAAATTCCGTCCTTGTATATTGTTTATAAATAAGAAATTTATGCTAATTGGTGTGTTGAGAAGATGGGATTTGGAAAAGTCTGAAAAACGATGTTTGTAGAAACATTGCTTTCGATTTTGCAGCAAATTTTGTCTGGTGTTTCTAGTTTGAATTATCTTGGAGATACTAAAAATGATGATATAAATACACTTATTGTTTATACATAAGGGTTTCATTTGGTTTTTGTAGAAAATTAATTTTCAAGAAAGAAAAATCTATAGGTTATTTTTTAAATTTAAACAAATATAAAAAGAGATGTAAAATATTACAAATTTTTTTCTGAAATATTTGAATATCATGCTGTCCACTTAAACTGATTTTATAGCGGTTTTCTTTGAAAAATTTCTCTTTGTATATAATAATGTTTATAAATGAGTAATTTATGCAGCTAGTGCAGAATTTGAGAAGATAAATATTATCAAGTTTTTGATTGGTTAAATCTATTCGTTTTAAAATAATATTAATCAAATCAAAAAAGACAGTAAGTTTTCTTAATAAGGATCTCCGAATGCTTGTATTGCAATTTTGTACTATATAATTCTATCTTTAAATAATTTTGTAATGACTCTAATAACTCCCGGATATTATATTTTATTTTTAAACCGTGTAATAGATTTTTCTGACAGACTGAAATATAAATCTACTATTTTTAAAGTGAATTTGTTATTTTCTTATAACTTTGTATTTGAAAATAAATTGTATAAATGTATAAGATATTTTGATAAGAAAATTGTATCATATAAAATACATATGCGTAATATAGGGCTAATAAAAGACAATAAAAGCAATGCCCATTTACTAAATGTCGTTACTTTTTCTTTCGATATAGTTTCTTCGGCAATTAGAGATTAACAAACAATAGTGGAAAGACTATGGAATTGTACCTTCAGGAAAAAGGAACTGCCGTTATTTCTCAAACAATTTTTTTTTGTGCAAGAAAGAAATGGCATGGAATAAAATCATGAGTACGTCTGGTTTCTCTTTGTTTCCAAGTTGTGCATTTCAAGGCTAGACACTGCTGCATGATTCCTGAGGGTAGACTACAAAGATCTGCTGTAATTTCATTGCGTTATAAGTTTTTATCAATCCGTTTCTAAGAAATTCAGGTATTTCTGTCTTTACTGGATACGACAAGGTTGATAAATATTGTATACTTGGCTTGTATTTTTCTCACCAAAATGTAACTAATAGTTCGAAATAATTTAATTTTTCGTGTTCTTAGTATCGTAGAAATTAAAATTTATAACACTTGCTGAAATTATCCATGACAGATGAAAAAAAGTTACACAATTTTAATGTTTCCTCTTTCTAATATAATGCATTATATCCATGTTTTTTTGCAATTAACTGGCATTTATTTTCATTAGGTTACAATTCATCATCATCATCATCATTATCAGTAACGGAACAGCTCCATGGTGTGCCAGGGCCGTCAGCCTACTGGGAGATTTCGAGACATGAAATGTTTTTATTTTTACGAGGTAGTGTTGTTAGTCCTATGTTCAACACTTTACAGTCATATTAGATGGGGACCTACTGTTTAAAGTGGATTCTGAACTACTACAAACATCCAATGCATCGCCGGAACTCGAACACGAAACCTGTGGCACCGAGGGCCATAGTGCTAGTTACTTGGCCATGAGGCCTTTGGATTACAATTTGAGTTATAAATTAAAACGCATTATAAATTATAAATTAAAACATATTAATTATTGGGATTACAAATTATTTTTTACATGTTTTTTTTTTTTTTTGTTTTGATCACTATTTAAAATTTTATATTTTTCTCTATCGATAAAAAAATCTGAATGAGTTTATGTATATCCATATACTAAAATTATGGGAAAAGCTTTCTTACTATCAAAAATTTGGATCCAATAACCAACATATAGGGCATTTTTATTTTGCAAGAAAATAATTTTTTAAAAATATTTTCTACTAAAAAAATGCAGAAAAAAAATAATCTTGGCAAATATATATTTAAAAATATTTGCTTTTTCGAAAAAAAAAAATCAATTTAAATTGTGAATGCATGAAAATTTCCTTAATACCCTTGATTTAGAAAACAAAATTTCAATAAATAGCTCTGAGAAAACACTCCACACTATTCATTGAAATTTTAAAATTTATTGAAAATTTATGTTAAAAACTGGAAGTATGAAAATTTAGGTGAAACATTCTGTCTGACACTTTGTATTTATTTTTCTGTTATTATTTCAAATGATTCAAATTATATGCGCTTGTATATCTCAAGATATAACTTGTATAGATAAAATATTATATATATATAATTAATTATATTATATATATAATATATTAACTTGTATATATATATACATATAAAATATTTTTTAAACGATAACCACATTGTAAAATAATTTTAATGTATTACTTCTATTAATGAATTGAGATTACACAGTTTGTCAATACTTGTTTTTCTCTCAGCACTGGATTTATTCTAAATTCATGAGAAAAAACACTACATTGACGTTCAGAACTCCCGTTTCCCATTGCAATTTTATCCGCATTTATACTAAAAATCTTTCCAATAAATCCCATACCAAATTCCTTACATCTATCCTTGCACACAAAAAAAAACCTAGCAAGAGATATTTTTCTTTTGCAAAGAATTTTCTCTCAAACTGAACATATTGTTAAGCCTTTTTTAAAACTACTTTTTTCGTCCAAGTCCCAAACAAACTTCGCCTTTAAAGACAAAAAGAACAAATCATGAAGTATAAGAAAAAAATAGAGTATGTTTGCAGTTGAAAATGAAATCGACATCCCAAAACATACAATGAAGGGAAAACGAAATCCTTCCAAATAAATGCAACAAACAACAACAGCCCAGCGAATGTCGCCTCGATAAATTTCGGACTTCTTATCTCAGGACCGTTTGTTATACGGTGACCTTAATAACTGAACAGTGCAAAAGGAAGATAAGGCCCAGACCTGTCATCTCCCAGGACTAGTTAACGCACCTCATCCTTTCAGAGGAATTTCTGTGCTACTATTGTAAGTCATCCCACCCGGCCTTGTTAACTCTTGTCGCGAGGGAAGGTGGGTGGTGTCTTATGCGAGATGTAATAGTTTCAATATCTTTTCTTGTCTTGCTCCGCATGCGATCTCTAACTCTGAGAATTAGAATTCTTGTAGGATCAACTCGGATAAGTAATTTTCTTTCAAAAAAACTATGATACAGTATTGTATTTTTAAAATCGAATTCTATAGCAGAAATATTATATTTTGTAAAATTTTACAAATCAATATTACTTTATTATAGAATATGTTTTATTGATGAATCACAGACCTGATCTATAACTCTGAGAATTAAATGCATGTTGTTTTGTGGGATCAATTCAGATAAGTAATAAAAAAAAAAAAAACAAATTTTAATGCAGATTTTTAGACTATTAATCTGATTAATTATTAAATTTTAATGCAGAGACTATTTTTTTAAAATCAAATTTTAATGCAGATATGTTGTATTTTGCTTTAAGTAAAATTTTGCAAATTAATATTACTGTTTGTGTCGAATGTTTTTAATAAATATGTCGATTAACTAATTAAGACATAATATATTATTCGAATTAATAAATTATGTTTCATTACTAACGTCTAATGTTATTAATAAATTAAAAATTGGAAGTATAATAAATTGGGTGAAACATTCTCTTACACATAATATTTACTTTTTGCATTATTATGTCTAATGAATCAAATTGTGTTCTTTGCATATCTCAAGATATAACTTTATCTTTGATGCTATAGCAATAATTTTAATGTATTACTTCTATTAATGAATCTCGATACTGAAAGCATAGTTTGTCTAAACATATTTTCTCTAAGCACTGGATTTATTCTGTATTTATGAGAAAACACTACATTGACGCTCAGAATTCCCCGTTTCCCATTGAAATTTTATCCGCATTCATAATATAAACCTTTCCAAAAGATACCATACCAAATTCTGACATCTCTCTCGAAAAAAAACAACAACTTAGCGAAGGATATTTTCTTTAGCAAAGAATTTCCTCCCAAACGTAACATGCTGTTAAGCCTTCGCACTTTTTAAAACTATTTTTCGTCCAAGTCCCAAACAAACTTCGCCTTTAAAGACAAAAAAGAACAGATCTTAGGGTATAAAAAAAAAACTGGGGAATGTTTGCAGTTGAAAATGAAATCGACATCGACTTCCCAACACATACAATGAGGGAAAAACAAAATCCTTCCAAATAAATGCAACAAACAACAACAGCCCAGCGAATGTCGCCTCGATAAATTTCGGACTTCTTATCCCAGGACCGTTTGTTATAGTACGGTGACCTTAATAACTGAAGAGTGAAAAGGAAGATAAGGCCCGGACCTGTCATCTCCCCAGGACTAGTCACTGCACCTCATCCTTTCAGAGCAATTTCTATGCTGCTATTGTAAGTCATCCGCCCGCCCTTGTTAACTCTTGTCGCGAGGGAAGGTGGGTGGTGTCTTTTGAGAGATGTAATAGTTCCTATATCTTTTCTTGTTTTGTTTCGCATCCGATCTCTAAGTCTGAGAATTAGATATCTTGTAGGATCAACTCAGATTAGTAATTTTTAAAAATTTAGATACAGTGTTGTATTTTTGAAATCAAATTTTAATGCAGCTATTTTCCATTTACCTTTAAGTAAAATGTTGCAAATTAATATTACTATTTGTGTCGAATGTTATTAATAAATTATGTCGATTAACTAGTTAAGATATAAGTTATTATTCGAGTTAATAAATTATCTTATTACTAGTGTCGAATGTTATTAATTACCTTATGTCGAATAACTAGTTAAGACGGAAGTTATTATTCGAACTAATAAATTATGTCTTATTACCAGTGTCGAATGTTATTAATAACTTAAAATTGGAAGTATAATAATTTGGGTGAAACATTGTCTTACACTTAATATTTACTTTTTTAATATTATTTCTAATAATTCAAATTGTGTGCTTTTGCATATCTCAAGATATAACTTTATCTTTTATGCTGTAACAATAATTTTAATGTATTACTTCTATTAATGAATCGAGATTTTGAATACACAGTTTGTCTGTATATATTTTTCTCCAAGCACTGGATTTAAAATTTATGAGAAAACTAATTCTCAACTAACTCTATTGCTAACTTAAAACTAAACTCTGAATTTATGAGAAAACACTACATTGACGTTCGGAATTCCCGTTTCCTATTGCAATTTTATCCGCATTTATACTAAAAACCTTCCTATAGATCCCGTACCAAATTCCTTACATCTCTCGCAAAAACAACAACCTAGCAAGAGATATTTTTCTTTTGTAAAGAATTTCCTCTCAAACTGAACATGCTGTTAAGCCTTTGCCCTTCTTTAAAATTATTATTTTTTGTCCATGTACTAAAACAAACTTCGCCTTTAAAGACAAAAGAACAGATCCTAGATTATAAGAAAAAAAAATAGAGAATGCTTGCAGTTGAAAATGAAATCGACATCGACTTCCCAACACATACAATGAGGGAAAAACAAAAACCTTCCAAATAAATGCAACAAACAACAGCAGCCCAGCGAATGTCGCCTCGATAAATTTCGGACTTCTTATCTCAGGACCGTTTGTTATACGGTGACCTTAATAACTGAACAGTGCAAAGGAAGATAAGACCCGGACCTGTCATCTCCCAGGACTAGTAGTTACTGCACCTCATCCTTTCAGAGGAATTTCTATTGTAAGTCATCCGCCGCTCTTGTTAACTCTGTCGCGAGGATAGGTGGGTGGTGTCTTATGAGAGATGTAATAGTTTCAATATCTTTTCTAGTCTTATGATCTCTAACTCTGGGAATTAGAGATCTTGTAGGATCAACTCAGATAAGTAATTTAAAATTAAGAAAACTTTGATACAGTGTTGTATTTTCTAAAACAAATACTATTACAGATATGTTAGATTTGTTATATGTAAAAAATTTCAAATTAATATTACTTTTTATAAGTTTTATGACGAATGCGTTTTATTGATGGATCAAATGTTTTAAATCATGAAACAAAACGTTGAGGAATTTTAAGCACAAAAGCAAGCCACAAATATCAACCATTTAGTCGCGACTGCTTTTGATGTTGTTGACACTGAAGTGGAAATCAATGGATTAGTTTTTAGAATAATGTATAGATAATTATAAAAAAGCAATACAAATTTTAAAAATTGATGTATTTATAGAATATTTTCTGGATAAGTTTATAGAATAATTTATGGATAAATTTATAAAAAATGGGATAAAAATTTAAAAATTGGATAAAGTTTTAAAATAATTTATTCTGAGAACATATTTCATGTATGGTCTAAAACAGGTTTTCCTCAAATATACTTAAACTACTACTTCTACAATGGCGGACCAGCTGCATGGTGCACAGTTGCAAGGCCTTCTGCCAGTTTGCACAATATAAGAATTTTTTTTTACCGGTTAGGATTATCGAACCTCCGCTCTGCAGTTATATTAGACCGGAAATTATGGTTTAAAGTGGATTCCGAACCACTACAAACAACCTAGGCACAGCCATGACTCGAACCCGTAACCTATGGTACCGAAAGCCACAGCGCTAGTTACTCGGCCAACAGGCCCCTACTACTGATCTAGAATTTGCAAATAATTTAGGAATTTTAAACGTATTATTTTTGTTTTTATAAAAATGATAAATTTCATTGTTTTATTATTAATGATATTGTTATAAAAGCAAAATTTAAGAACAAAATCAGGTTTTTACATTGGAAAATAAAGCTTTACATTAAAATAGGGCTGATGGGCGAGTGACTATGCTATGGCGCTCGCTGTCACAGGTTTCGGGTTCGAGTGTAGGCGATGACATTAATGTTTGTAACCTCTTCGTAATCCACTTTAAACTGTAGGTACTGGTCTAATATGACTATAAAGAGTAGGGCTGACAAACGTACCCCGTAAAGAGAAAACATCTCCTGTTTCGAAATTTACCAGAAGGCCCGCCATGGGGTTGTTGCACCACTGATGATGATGATGATGAAGATACATTAAAATATTATTTATTATAAGTTAGAATAAAATGAATTTATAAATTGTCTTTTAAAAGTGTAAATAAACTCAATAACTCACATATCTTCAACAAAAAGATTTTTCTAAACCTCATAACTGTTGTTATTGAAATCTTTTGTTAAGATAAAATTTAAAGGATCTTATGTTTTTTGTTCAAATCTAAAAAAATCTTCTCTTTGTGTTGAATTAACGTTTCAGTAAATGTATAAACAATTTAAATAAGGATTGCGTTACTAATTTTTTTTAGGAAATTTCATAACCTTATATATTTTTAAAATTAAATGTTTTATTCTCTATCATTTTATTTTAAGAATTAATTACGTAAGAATACTTTTTGCATTTGTAACTAAAAACATTTCACATTTTTTTTCACTCTACCACTTAAGACTTTTAACATATCATTCGAGAATTAATTCATGAAAAATAAATAATTAACTTTTTTTAAAATGTATACATTTTAATTAATACAATATACTGAAATATTTATTTTTAATCTGGTCAAACAAAAAAGTGCTTTATTAAAAGAGACACATTTAATTTATTTGTCAAAGGAAAAGTGCTTAGAGAAAAATAAGCATTTATTATTATTTATTTTTAAATACAAAATAAAAAAAGGCGGATTTAAAAACAAACGCCATAAAGAAGGAGAGATAATTATTGCAATTAGTATAATTCGTTTCAAAAGCAACGCATTTTATAGTCGTTTTATTGGCAAAATGATTCAATTATTTTAAGGAGTAAAAATGAAATAAATTGATGAAGGTAGAATTTATTAAAAATAATACTAAAGATATAATGTCAATGGCGAGAAAGTGACAAAATTAATCCCCTTCATTCTTAAGTTGTTTTTAAAATTTTATATCCTTATACATTTTATCGGATTATTATTATTTTTTATATGTTTTGAAAGAGCATTAAATAAGAATAATATGTCAGTTACGATATTGTCTATTTAATATTTATTTTAAAATTAAACCTTGAATAAATTTATACGAATAATTTAGAATAATTATTAAACTCTTATTTACTTTTCAGGTAGTGATTTATTCTCTGTATATATTTTAAATTTTTAGACAATTTCTAAATAACGTCACGTATTATTCGAAATTCACCCAAAAACTGCAGGAACTTGATAGTATTTTCATAAAATTTAATTAAATTATTGCATTTTTAATAACCAATTATTTCACCACGTTGAAGAAAATGTTTTTAAAGTTTTGAATGTTTTCGTAGTTTTTAAATAACTTTGAATTTTATTTGAATATAAATGCTATTCAAAGTAGTTATTCGAAATGTTTTAATGTACAATGAATTCTTTAATAAAGTTGTGGGCTTGTTCAAGACTGCATTTCGCATTAATTGAAAATAAATATTTTGTACAATTATCTAATTTTTATTCTCTTTAAAAACTCAAAAGCATGTAGTTTAAAAAGAAATATTAATTAAGATAAAGTATCCAGTTTTTGAAGTGATTTGTCAGAGATTTGATTGCTGTTTCTGGTTTAAAATTTAAACATTGATTTAAACATTATGTTAATTCTATATATTCACTAAAAATTTTCTTGAATCTAATAAATAAAAAAATTTAAATTATTTACGTTAAGAAATTTCGAGATAAGCATTTTAAACTCTGTATGACTTGAAATAGATTTGAAAATTAGTGTGGTATTTGTTCTTAAAATAAAAAAATCATGCCAAGCAATGGGGATTCTTTGTTTTACATACCAAAGTATTTCCTGAATCTGAGTCATATTTACAGGAAAAAGTAACGGTGGAAATTAAAGATTATAAAAAGTATACTTATAAAAATACATTAGATAAAATTCCAAAAATAAAAATTAGAGTATTTCTTATTTCTTGCACCTTCCACTTAGAGACTTGAGACTAATTTCTCTCCAGTCTAGTACAGTTGGAACTGACCAACATGTGAAGTTCCCAGACACATTTCTACAAGGAATGTAAGTTAGACATAACATTTTATGGAAATGTCAACACTTAGAGGGGTGTAAGAGACCGATAAGACAAAGCAAGTCATCGAATAGAAAACACACGTAGTGGACAGAATTTTATTGCAAGGTAAGTGAAAATAATTAGATCTTATTTTCTTACACATTTTAGGTAGAAAAAAACTAAAGAATGGAATTAATTATTAGAAATATGTATCTAATGTTTAATAATTGACACACACTGTAAGAAATGAGGTTTTCTTTTATGTAATGTTTAATTAAGTTTATATTCATCTGTATAAAATTATAGCTAACTTATAAAATCATTATTTGAGTGGGGAAAAATTGGTAACAGACATGGCATTGAATGAAATCCGAGTCGATGAAGTTGTTTCTTTTAAATTAAATTATAACAGTAGAAATCGGATGTTTGAGAAATTGGATATTTTGTTTTCAAATATATTAACTACACACTTTCTCTACAGATATTCTTTAAAAAATTGATATATATATATTTATATATATATATATATATATTATATGAAGAGAGAGAAATATAGATAGATAGATTATAGTGTGTCTCTGTCTTTATTTTCATAAAAACATGAAATAATTATATATATATATATATATATATATGAATATATCAACCAGAAAATTTCATTGTTAATGTTAGACACTTTCATAAGTCGATTTAATTCTTTTTCAAAGTAATGATTGTATCACAATGATCAGAATTAAATCAGCCATTTTTCACTTTCTAACTAGTGCTTACGGCCATTTATCACAAATTAGACAAAATGAATTTATTCATATTTAGAAATTTTATCTTGTTTAGTTATTTCAAATATATTCGAAGATTTTTGAAACCCTTAAATTAAACACAACAACGACATTCTATAAATTATTTTAATAGATAATGGATAATTTATAATAATAAATAGTATTTAGTTGAAACTAAGATTTTTACCACATTTTAATCTTTTATTTTCGTTGTTCATAATGGATATGAATCTATGCAATTACTTTTTTTTCAGGAAATAACATTGTTATATAAAATAAAATACATATCTGTAACATACGACTAATCAAATATAATAAAAAGCAATGGCCATTTACTAAATCTCCCTACTTTTCTTTCAAAATAGTTTCTTCGGCTTTTAGAGATTAACAAACAACAGTGAAAACACTATGGAATCGTACCTTCAGGAAAAAGGCACTGCCGTTATTTCCTAAATATGTTTTTTTTTTTCTTCAGTAAATAAGAAAGAAATGGCCTGGAATAAAATCATGAGTACGTCTGGTTTCTCTTTTTGTTTCCAAGCTGTGCATTTGAAGACCAGATCATCATAGATTTTGAAATCATTTAAAGTAAACACAACAACGACATTCTTTTGAGATAATATGTAATGACTGACAATAATAAATAATTTTCAGTTGAAATTAAGATTTTTACCATAGTTTAATCTTTATTTTCGTTGTTCATGATGGATACGGATCTATGCATACATACAAATTAAGATATCTATATATATCTATTTTCAGCTACATTTTCATAATATAAATCTACAGCAAAAAGTTGCCCCTCAAACATTCTTTTCACTTCATGACTGTTTAGCTCTTCAAATATATTTGAAGTATTTTGAAACCATTTAAATTAAAAACAACTACGACATTCTTCAAATTGAGTTAATAAGTAATGATTGATAATAATAAATATTTTCAGTGAAATTTTTTTTACACATTTTAATCTTTATTTTCGTTGTTCATTATGTATACATATCTATACACATATACAAGTAAAGATATCTTATATATATCTATATAAGATTTCAGCTACTTTTTATATATGTCCACGGCAAAAGTTGCCCCAAGCATTCTTTAAATTAAGTTAATAGGTAATGGTTTATAATAATAAATAGTCTGCAGTTTAAATAAAGTTTCTTAGCCCATTTTATTCTTTATTTTTGTTGTTTATGACGGATACGGACATATATAGATAGATAGATATAATATCTTTGCTTGTATAAGATTTCAGCTACTTTTTCAATTCCTACTACGGATATGGATTAGTTGACTCTCTCCCTATATATATCTTGTTCAAATTTTTAATCGTTAATAAAATACTTTTTATTCATCCACTCAAGTTCAAATACATTTTTTTGAACTTGTAGTGGATGACACATGATATATACAGTTTTTTTCAAACATTAATTAATTAATTAAATTAAATTTTAATTTTTTAGATTTAAGTTACATGTATCTAATAATAGATGGCACCAGATGTAAGAGGAAAATTTCAACTTTATTTGTAAAGGACTTTTCTTCAATATACTGAAAAAAAGTAGGAATTGACTTTAAATTTTTTTTTTACTTACTTGTTATATATATATCTACAGCAAAAGTTGCCCCTCCAAACATTTTTAAATTAAGTTAATAGGTAATGGCTGATAATAATAAATATTCTTCAGTTTAAACTAAGTTTCTTACCATACTTTAATCTTTATTTTCGTTGTTCCTGATGGATACGGATCTATGCACACATACAAGCAAAGATATCGTATATATCTATATAAGATTTCAGCTACTTTTATAATACATATCTAGAGCAAAAGTTGCCCCTCAAACATTCTCCTCGCTTCATGTTTGTTTAGCTCTTCTAAGCTTATAATGATAGAATAAAGTGAACTGACATAGAAGCTGGAGAAAAAACAACATAAAACCTTTTATCAGCAGACCCCAGAGCTAACGAAAATTGGAAGGCAGCCAGTAGCTGTTCCCGGCCGTTACACAGGGCATCAGTGATGCATTATTTCCCCGGGCTACTTTCTCTAAATATCTCGCGAATTCCTGTGCTCCAACTTCCTCTGATTAAAATTTTAAACGAATTGATACTTGCAGAAATGCAAAACTTTCCCACGGAAGTAAATATATATTTCCCCCTATAGTTTAACAAGCTAATGAATGTGGTATCGAAGGTAATGTGTGTTAGTTTAGCTGCTTCCGTTTATAACGATTTGAAATAAAAACTGGGGTTATCATTTAAATTAAGGAAATTTGTAATATTACATTAGTTTTAAGGTGAGTTGTCAGGTAACGCAAAAAGTATTCATATCGTGCTTGCAGAAAATGATAAAAATATTTATATTCAAAGATAAACATAATCAAAATAAATTTAATAAATGTGACATAGTAGAATGAATAATTTAATGAAGATTACACAGTTTTTTTTTTATATGAATACATGTACCCAATTTGAATTAATCGCTGGTTATTATAACAGTTCATAACTTAAAATACTTATGTAGTTTAATTAATTACGAAAAAAAGGTATCTAGTTTTATCATTAAATTTGCTATTTATAAGTCCTAGCATGAAGCTGAAGATTAGAATATTGTGCAATGGGTAAAATGACGATATTCTAAGCATTGCAGTAGAGTTGGGAGATACATTTAACGGTTTGGTGAAGTATTTAATATATAGTTGGCAGTAGATACGGCGTATATTCCCCAAAAGTACCAATGTCTATATCATGCCAGTTGCTTTCTAAATTTTTCTATGAGCTCTTTATGATATCACCCTAAGTAGTTGAGTGTCTGATTTATTAGCAAAATGCATCAGATGAAAATCATTAATTTTGAAAATGGCACATTAGGAAAATAGTAATTGACATTTAAAAAGTCAGTGAAACTAACAATTAGAATGGGCCGTTTTTAAGATAATGTGAAATTTATGCCACCTAATTTGTTTATTATGTGTATTGCTGCCAATTTGTTTATGGGGAAAAATAGAAAAAGAAACTGAAAACAACGATATTTAATGGTATATAAAAATGGTATTTATGTGAAAAAAAAAAAATGAAGAGTCCTTGATGTGCAATATATTTATTGGACTACCATTCAGTCATTACCATTAGTTAATTGGATATAGTGACCTTCTATTTACAAATGTTAGAAATACATTGGAAAAAAAAGCAAAAAATATAACAGTAAAAAAAAAAAAAAAAAGCCCAAAAATAGCAGGGAAAAAAAAAACACAAAAATGTCTTGAAAAAAAAAAAAAAAAGGGTCAAAACATCGCAGGAAAAACCCAGAAAGTATCGCTGCAACAAAATTGCTACACCAAGCACAAAAAGAACAAATTGCGGCAACAAAATCGAGGACGCAAAAGCCTTGGAAATCACAAAAAAGCACAAATATGACTTCTGGTCGCATGGGTTACAAGATCTTTACTGTTATTTTGAAGCAGACCTGTTTTACTAAACATTGAATGCAAGCAACAAGCCACGCACCTTAACTTTTTTTTTTTTTTTTTACAAAAACCATCATCATAAGTCAGTTTCCTTTAATGAGAGATTCTTTTTTACAGATTTTCTGATTTTCGAGAAGTTAACCGTATGATCGGAAGACTGTATCTGCTTCTGACTGGATGAAAAAGCAAACACTCAAGTATGAGAAAAAAATATTTTAATAGATGATTAATAATTTAATGCAAACTAAGAGATTGAGACGTTTTAATGACCTGGTACGTAGGTTGCAAGATTAATATTTATGTCACTTATATTGTTTTCGTCCTAACATAAAAAGAGTAAACTATATTGTTTATCAAGACATTAACCATTGGCAAGTTTGTTTCAATGTGCCATTGTTTCCTCATATTTCCGAAAATATGGTTCATTTTAGAATTACGCCAGTAAAATAGTTGTGGTTGTCGCTGGATACTTCAATAAAACATATAAATCTATTTGGATCGTGCAAATTTTTAGACAATGTTCATGCAAAAATGTTTTCCAAAAAAAAATGTCATGCAAAAATATTTAAAAAATCAATAAATAAAAATCATGTTACTGACCGTGAATCTTTTTTTTTTTGCTTGGTTTCTATCAAAACTAATCAAATACCTATTAAACCTCCTATTAAAATCCTTTTTAACATAATGTCTCAAGAAGATTTTTTAATATTTTATATAATTTATTTTTCCTTATATACAAATCAATATATAATCTATAACATTTTAGTTTTTTTCACTGGGCCACAGATAAATTACTATGAGTACAAGGGGCCCATTTCAGAAGTCTGTGCATCCCTGCACCTAAACTGAAGTAGGCATTGCCTTTTGTAATAGCGTACCCAACGATATATAAATTGAAGCATCCAATAATGCCTAATAATACATAGCCTATTTATGGTTTGACTCATATCTATTGAGCTTTCATATGAGTACAGTGAAATTATATCAATTTATTTTTCCAAACTGAACTGTGTGATATTTATTGTTTATTTTCTAATCCGTTGAAACTTTCATAAACTCTACACATCCAAAAAAATATTTTTACTTTGCTGAAAAGTCTACACATGGTAAAATTAACAATATTAAAAAATCTATAGGACAATTAAAACAATACATTACCTCTAAAAATAGAATGGCTTATGTGTCTTAAATTCAATAGCATTTAATTTGAATTTATTAATCTGGAAATTAATGAATCATATTTCATTAAGCATGTTAAGGATTGGATATAAAGAATAAAAGGAAAGAGCTGATCTTTATAATGCTATAAATATAAAATTTAATACAAATATACATTCAAGTAATAAAAATGAATTATGATGCATGTTTCAAAACGTTTTACTGTTTGCTTTTTTTATCTTTTTTGAAAACTACTTCATTGGAGTATTTTTTTAAAATTATTAATCTAGGTAAATAATTTTATTAATTTTATTCATATTCATATTTACAGAAAGTCGCACATAAAATAAAATATGCATATTGATAATGGTAAAAAGAAATTTGGTAAAAAAGTAATGGTAAAAAAGCGTCTATGGCAAAAAATAAATAATCGGTTTACGTTTTTGAAATGAAAAAACATTTACTTTGTAATAAAACATAAACTAATATATCTAAAGGGATTTTAAAGTACTGTTCAATGCTTTCTTTAAAAGAATAAATTAAACAAAAACACAAAAAATAAATATGCATTAAAAGTTTTCAGGATTTTATATTTATACATATCCTGAAATATTTATTCATGTACATTATGAATTTTTATGTCTTTTTTGTCGAAGTAAAGATTTCTTTTTATCGACAACAGAATGAAAGATAAGATTTTTCAATTTCGCTAAGGAAAAATCTGAATTTTTAGTTGATTAATAAATAATAAAAAAGGGTTTATATAAATCAAAATGAATGAATATAAGATAGAAAACAGATATTTTCTCAGTAACGAATTACTTTAGAAATGTAATTTAAAAATTTAATGATATATTCTTTTTAGCTTTAAGTGTTCAAATATTTAGTTCCGAGATTAAATTGAAAGAATATATAAAAATGGATTTTTGTTTATATTTGCCGTTGTATATTGACTTAAATGCTGTAGATTAAAGATAAACTTGTTTAACTTTCTTAAACAAGTTATTAATTGTTACTATTTAACCATTATTTTTTAAAAAGATATAAAGAAATTTTATCCTGCTAACGGAAATATAAAATTTATTTTATTAATTTAAATGTTTTAATGATAAATCTCTGTTTATATATATATATAAAGGATATATCCCATTTAGTTGCAATCAGTAATTTAAATCGATTCTGCAAGAATTTATTTTTAAATTTTAATTTTTTAGGTTTTAATTAATAAAACTATATTTAAAATATTGTTCATTTGTAGGTAGGATCCCTTAATATGACTGTAGAGCAATTGGGCGTAGAGCTGACAACTCTATCTCATAAAAAGATAATGATAAATATAATAAAGTGTAATAAATGCAGCTTCTTTTTGTCCTTGACCTTGCGGCACAAAGACATAGGCACCCAAAGGGAGAAGTCTGATTTTACCCCCTCCCCGGTTATACCTCCGGGCACTAGGTACCCTTTTTAGTCGCCTATTAATACTATTAATAATTATAAATAATATATACTTAATATAATATATAAAGATATTAATATTAAAGTCTATAATATTAAATAATTTATAACAATATTTCAGTAGTCCCTTCTTATTTTCCTCTTCTTCCTGTTATTAAAATAAAAAGGTTTCTTTTTAGAAAATACTTTGTATTAAAAAAAAAATTAAATTATAGAGTTTGTTGGTTTTTCTACTTGTTATCTTGGAAAACACGAAATCTCCCATATCTACGCCAGAGATAAGCCAATTAAAGCTGTAAGCTGGAAAGTTCTTCTCTTTGGACAAATGAAGAGGGATACAAATCTTATTAAGAGATGCACATGATTGAAATTTATGGATGAAAGTAATTTGACTGAATTTGCACAGATTTTGATTAAAATAACTTAATCTATGAAATATATTTATTATTTTTTATTTCCAATGGCAGGCTACAATAAGCAATAAAATAAAAAGAACACAAGGAACATGAAACAACAACGAGAATCGAAGGAAATTACATAAGGGCCCTAGCCTCCCATTAACGACCCTACACAGTAGAGGAAACAAATGCAGGGCAGACAGGAAAGTGAGATGAATCCATGTCCTCTCAAAACTGCAGAGCATACATTTTGGGTTTTTCAAATATTTTCATTCGAAAATATATAAATTAATTTAAAAGAACTTAAATTAAATTAAATTAAATTAAATATATTAATTTAAATAGAACAATTTTTAAGAAAAAAATTAAGCGTTTTATAAATTCTATTAATGATTTTCTTTAAAAAAAAAATTAACATATCTTTACTTCACTTGAATGCATAAATTCAGTGCTTTGTAGTAACTTGGAAAACAGTGGAAGTAATATGTAGTAGAAATAACAATGTCAGTTGTATTAAATTCAAAATCTAACGTATGATAGGCCGCAATATCAATTGATAAAAGTATTATTCAACAAATTTGAAACGTCGGATCAAATGATAACTCTGTCTTCTGCTTACCTGATCGGAAAAGAGGCTTCCTTCTACTAGTTTAAAATAAATATACAATTCTGAAAATATGAGCACCAGAAAAGTTTAAAAGAAATATGAAAGGGAAATGCGAATGAACCTGAAAATATTAAGAATATTTTATTTAAAGAATATTTCTAGGAATATTAAGAATATTTTTTAGGAATATAAATAATTTATTTATAATATTTAAGAATATTATAGAATTTACTAAGAATATTTTTTAATTTATTAAAAATATTTTTCTGCAATTTTCTGATGAACTCTACAATTAAAAAAAAAAAAAAAAAAAGAGAAACATTATTTTTATTATTAAGTTTTTTTTAAGAAAAAAATTATTCAATTAAAAAAAAAAAATCTAGGAATTGATAGTTTCTCTCGTAATAAATTGTTATAAGAAAAACTACATTCATAAAGATAATGATAAATATATTTCAGCTATTATCCTTTTATTTAATAACTTTCCTTTTAATTTAGAAAATTTATTTTAGAATTAAATCTGTTTAGTTTATAAATAATTATTAAAAAAGCATTACTTTTTATGAATGATGATAAGTAGGATATAATACATTTGTAATTGTTTCTTAAAAATATAAAAATGTATTCCTATTTTTTTGAGTAAAATAATATATTGGGTTATTTTGGTTTAATAAACGAGTTGAGCAGGTTTTTCCTAATGTACTGACATTAATTAAATTAATTACTTTAAATTTGTTAATTACTTAACTATAACTCAACTAATAAGTTAAACGTAGTAATATTTATAATAGTCAATAAGATATTCTCACATTTTTTGTTACTGGTACGTAAAATGAAAGATATGTATACGTATAAAAGTCATGTATATTATTTAAAATTGTATAAAATATTATCACAAAGTAATCTAATAAATAACTGTGCTAAATAGTTTAAAAAAGATATATGTCTTATAAACAGGAGGTATTGTTTTCAATAAAGTAAATGGAGGACTTTTCCATTCGATGACTAAAGGATTATTATTGGTGAGTTACTAATTATTTTGCTAGTTATATCGGATTTTAGCAAGACAGCAGAATTGTAATATATTTCTTTTCTACTAATAATTATTATGAAATCAAAGTACTGATGAAAGAAAACGAATGTTTTCTAGGCTTAAACAATAACAGTTATTTCTATAAATAACACTAGACACTAGGCAATGGATTCAAGAATATCGGGTTTTAGAGTAGTTCCTTTATAAAGGTTTCATTTTCACTTTAATTCAAATTCTGTTATCTGTAGTATTTGAAAAAAACAATTGGATAAATTGAGATAAAGTAGCACCGGCAAGCAAAAATCACAAAGCACCCAGTCAAGTCAAGTCAAGGTTCTAGACTCTATTCATATTGATATTGTCTACTAATACGAATGATACCTGATCAGAGCGAATCATACTGATGATCAACCTATTGGTTCTAAATTAATACTGATTTAGTTGATAACTAATTCCGTACGCTGAAAATCAATGCTAATTATTAAAAGTACAGTGTAAATTAAAACGAATTTTCAAATCCACGTTCACGACCTCCGTAATCAAACCCAACTGACCTCTTTCAAGAGTTCACTGGATTCTATAACAAAAGACGCTGATGCAAATAAATTCGTTAATGAGTGAGTTTTTATTAATATGGAGCATACAACTACAAGACATTTTTAGGGAAACAATTTCTGTAAGATAAATGCCCGACTCGTGACATAATGAAAAGGTGAGGTGTTTGACTCAGTTTGAATCGTTGGTGGTCACCATTTTTGTCACAATTTTAAAGAACAAGAATATTCGATTATGATTTAGACAGACTGAAAAATAATTTTTACATCTATAAACAGGCGTTCTACGAAAGTTTTCTGGGTTTAGTCCCTTATTACACCCAAATTAACAGAAGTTAACCTAAAAAGTCTTTTGTGGAAAGCACTGTCCACTCTTCATCACTCATGATTATTGTATATATCTTTATTATTGTATATATCTTTGGAATATCGAGTCCATCAGTATATCACAACAAATATGACGTTTTTAAGGAAACAATGCCAGTATAAAAAATGCCGCCCGTGACATAATGGTAATGGGCGTTGCTAATGTGTCTCTGGTTTGAATCCTTTGGTGGTGGCCATTGCGGTCACTACTTTCAAAACAAAAATATTCAATGATGATGACAGACTGAAAAACAGTTTTGCTTCTATAGACAGCCTTTCGATAGAATGTTTCTATGTTTAATCGCTTGTTACACCCAAATTAACGGAAGTCCTTCTGGAAATCACTTCCTCCTCTTCATCACTCATCAATGGCATGATCATTGTATATATCTTTGGAACATCAAGCCCATCAGTAGCATCGCAACAAATATAAAAATTGCAACTGTACATTCATTTGGTGCAAGCATTGCCTTTTGATGTGTAAAAATTAAATTGTAGATTTCGAACTCAGCTAAAAATCCGGTTCAAATTGTTCAATTATTAATAACGCACTGAAAAATCAGGTTGTTCTTCAAAAAAAAAAAAATTCTAAAAAAGAGAACAGAGCTTTTGTTCTGTAAAATTCATCATCAAACGATTTTCTTTCTCTCACCACACCTACCAGCAGCATGCTCACCCTCTCCCTATATACTTAACCAATTATGGCGGAACATGGCATTTATTAATAATCATTGGAGAAACAGGAGCACCCGAGTGCTTATTATATTTACCGAACTCATAAAGCAATCAATTTTCGTCCAACATTTTACTACCCTATAAAAAACCCAGCATGTATTTTCCCTTTATCCATACATATATATCTCACGTATCCACCATTTCTTTTATCCCACACACGCACCCAGAATCGGCGGTCTCAAGATGTTTTTTATGCCATTTCTTTTCCTGGGGGTTGGGCCTTTTGTTTTATTGGAAAATTTCGTATTTTCTTCTCTTCTTCTTCTTCTTGTTGTTCCAAAAAAAAAAAAAAAAGAAAGATGAGTCTATTTTTCTTTTTGTCTTTATTTCTGGAGTAATGTTTCCTGATTTGAAGAAGGTATTTTTGTACCATATCTAAGTGAAGTGAAGTGAAAGACGTCTTTCTGCGGTCGGCTCGTCGCGAGAATTCGAATTTTTTTTTTTTTGCAAGGGTTGAGTTGTCAAATTTTTGGAATGGTTCCCAACTTTAATAATATTTTGGTCAGGTTGACGCTGTTTTTTTTTTTTTTTTTGTTATGTTCTTGTCCTTTCCCCGCTCTAGTTGATGTAAAAGAGGTGGAAGAGAATACGATTCTTGGGATGGATGAAAGGATGGCTCATAAAAGAAAAGTCTTTCCAGAATTTTGAAAGTGTTAGTGTATACTTCAGAAGTTATGAAACTTATCATGATTTTTCTACATAATCCACTGAACGTGATACTTGTATAAATTTAGAAATATTTATTTCTTTTTTTCTGTTTAAATTAGCCACTTTATTCAAACTACAGGTTACTCATAAGTAAAATTTTGAAAGAGTCATGCTTTTTTAATGAATCTTCTCCTTTTCTGCTTTTGTAGGTTATACGGCCTCAACTGGAAATAAAAATGGCAACGTATGTCGTCCAATAACTGAAACTCATTTAGTCATTTGAGCCTTTCGTTTTCAGTGAAAATTATTATAAATTATATATTAATAATTATTCAAAATACTGACGCCATTTTAGTATCAGAGTATCTCCTGGCTTCAATATGATTCAGAACCTAATCAGGGGCTTGATGGCCGAGTTGCTAGCGTTCTGGCGCTCGGTACCCTAGGTTCGGATACGAATCGGTGGTTTATGGTTGTTGTAGTGGTTCGGAATCCACTTTAAACAGTAGGCCCAATTTAATATGATCGTTGAGAGTGATCTTGAGGTTTAGTCAGTCTTCAGTCCTGGTGGTTGCGCTCTAATGTGAAGCTGCATATTACCCTTAGCCATGGACCAGTTGCCTCTTGGACCTGGTGTAGGCTTTCCACCAGGGGGATTAGTAAAGACAACAGTCGTAGATCTTGTGGGTAGAGCTCCTAAAGTTATATTATTCAGTCTTTTAGTGGCCACGATGCATTTAAGTTTTAATAGTTATAAAAATAATTGCATTAAGCTTGCAGATCTATTAAAAAGAAAAGATTTAATAAATTTATTAAATATATATAGAATTACATTATTATATATAGTGTATTAGTCAATTTAATTTGACAACAAACTACTAAAAATTCTCATATATTTTCAAGGAAAATTTGAAAAAAAAGGAGATATTTTATAAAGTTTTAAAAGGCTTTAAGAAAAGTAACCTATACAAAAGTTGGCTTTACAAAAGTTGATAATGACAGTACATTATAATCTATTTATAAAGTGATTGAATCGACTTGAGATTAATATGTTTATATATTATAAAATAAAACTATACGTATAGTAATTTAAATTTCTTATTTAAGTTTTTACTTGAGTGAAAAATAAACGTCTGATTATAATATTATCTGACATTTTAGCTCAAACAAATGTATAGTAACAGTCTGTAATAAAAATTAAAAATATGTATTTAACTAATTCCCTGGCACTAAAGTCCATGGTGGACCTTGCCCGTTCGCCTACTGGCAGATACCGAAATAGGAGATGTTTTTCTTTTCTCTGCTCTATGCTCTAAAATCATATTAGACCGTGAAATACTGCTTAAAGTGGATTCCGAACCACTACAAACTTTCGTGTTACCACCGGGACTCGAACCCTATGGCACTGAGACCCAGAGAGCTAGTCACTCTGCCATCAGACCCCAACTATGTATATATTTCTAATAAATATTTCATAAATTGTGCAATAATTTAATCAATCTTATAGATGGGAATTCACATAATTTTCTTTTAGATATAAATATTTTTAAATCTTAATAACCCAGTTAATGAACAATTATTGTAAAGAACATAATAACAACGAACATTCAACTTAAAACATAATCCTAAGTAAATTTATGTTATAACAACTTCCTTATTTATTCCTCTGAGTGAATATTGGAAAAAAAAAAAAAAAACAGAAAATATATAATATAAGATATTTTCAATTTTGCATGACTATTTTAATTAAATAGCGTCGTAGTATTTGCGATTTTTGAGGAAAGTGTTTGAAACTTCAAGATTAAGAAATCGAAAAGAATGTACATTTGTATAAATGCAAATAAAATAAAAGATTAAATAAATTAAATGAGAACTTTATCATTAATTCTACAGAAAAAAATCTCGCATTTAATGCATTCCAGTGACAAGTAACAACTTTTAATATATTTTTAATTTAATGCAAATAATGATGTAATGAATCTTATTTGTTTCTGTATTTTCGTATCCTTCCGGGTCGACAGCAACATCTAGACCGCTTACAAGATCGCATCATGGATAGAGGGAAGGGGAGGGGCAGCCTCTGTTGTGATGGAGGACCCCTTAGGCAGAAGCCGATTGACTACATGACGCTGAAGTAGGAGGACAGTGCCTTCCAGAAGGACTTTAGGTGGAAGTATCCCACCTCTGCGTATCATATGGGAGAAAACCCGGAAAATTCCCACCAAGTAGTCCGACTAAAGATACAAGATGCTGAACATCACGAACACCATCGAGTCTCTATCTTTTTGAAACAGTGTCTACAACAAAACCTTCAGTGAATTGAATCTCAGCCCTAATACCCACCAGCGAAGCACGTTGCAACTGGGTCACGAGATGTTATTGATTACTTAGATATGTTACAGATAATAATGAAAATTCAAATAAAGGATATAAATTTGCTTATGAATTTTTATATCAAATTAAAATGTCTGTTTATGGGTTTTATCCCAATACATTATTTTTAGAATTGTTTCTATTAATTGGATAAAATGTATGACAGTTGATATTTCTTATAAATTCATATTATTATCAGTTACAAAACTCAAATGCAAATGATCAGTTTATCACACATTATATTAAAAAGGATCATTCAATATTTTTCAAATCATACACTAATTAAATCTGTTTAGAAAGAGTTAATTTTTTTTTATCTTTGTTTAATTAAACAAATTTCTTGGCATTTTAGTGATGGATTGTAAATTTAAATAGAAGTATTTAGTAAAAATATTATAATTAAGATTATTACAAAAATTTAGAATTTTAATTAATTATGTTTTAAATTTTATATTGTCTTTTTTTTTTAATAAATAATTTTTTTTAAATTTAGTTTGTCGTTCTACTGTCATTTTGTGCACACTTTGAGCTAATTAGACCCAGACCTACAGTTTAACGCGGATTCCGAACCACTTACAAACATATGCCACCGTCGGGACTCGAACACGAAAACCTGTGGCCCCGAGCGCCAGTCATAAGGCCACAAACCTAACAAGAAAGTGATAATTTTTTAAATATTTGTTTAATTAAACATATTTCTTGCATTTTATTGAGGAAAAATTTGAACCGAAGTATTAATATGCAAAATAAATTTATTTATTGAAAATTATTATTATAATTAATATTATACATTTTAGAATTTTAATTAATTATTTTATAATTTCTATATTTTTTTTTTTATTTAAAAAATAATTTTTTTTTCTTAAGTTATAAATATTTATTAGCTGCATAATGTAAAAAAGAGATATATCCAAGTTAGTTAAGATTATATTCATAATAAAGTTAAACAAAAACTAATATTTAAATAAGTATTAAAAAGCTTTGTTGGCATTGTTACAATATACATTATTTAATCTTTCTTCCCGAATAAGTTTTACAGATATACTTTCAAATTAGTAAAACAAAGATTTTACAACTGCTTGCAACAAATAGATCATTATTTATAAAAATCGTATAAATTCAAAACACCTACACACACTTTCTACGTAGGAATATTTCCGAAAACGTTTACTATTTTCCCTTCCTTTCACCAAGGAAAAACTCTTAAAAATTATATCTCCAGAAAGTCCCCAGTAAAAGCAATTTACCTCCAAGTTAAACTTCGTGAATAAGCACAAAATACATAAAATGAAGGAACTGGCTCTTTTATTTTCAAGAGCAGAATTTAGCCATATTTTCCCGGAGACTCCAGAAATGTTTCCCTTTTTTCCTGGTTTACCCCGTTTCGAGTCCAATATCCGCATCCGCAGGAGCACCTATCCGGATTTATGGTTTTATCCGATTTTCCGACTTTCGGCCATTGCATATTGCCGGGTATATTGGAGTTTTGGATGCCGGACGGGCTTCGATGCGACCGGAATATGTTCGAATCAGAAAAGTGCTCAGGGTACTGAGTTAGGAAGTTGATTAGATTTTTGGTTTAGTGTCATTCGTGATATTGTCTTGAATTTATATGCACTTAATTTATTGTGTCCGAAGCTTAGTGGACTTTTCTTAATGTATTCTTTGTTATACGAATTATATTCAAGTTTTCTTTTTGGAATCAATTACATTTAACTTTAATGGATTTTGTTATTTTGAAATTAAGTTTATCCTTTCTGTAATAAAGTTTAAAACTGTTTTATTACTTTGTTTTTTTATTATTATTAGTAGCAGCAGAAATATTAATAGTATCAGAACTATAATCCCTAATTAATCGCTATAGATTTCTTTGATCACCATATGATCTTTGTTATTATCACTAACAATTATTATGCTTTTACTCATTTTGAAATAAAAAAAAAAAAAAAGAAAGAATCGTGGGTTTGAATTGGTTTCTCACTCTACTGTTATTTTGTGCACACTTTAGGCTAAGTATACCGGGACCTACAGTTTAACATGGATTCCGAACCACTAACAAACATTCATACCACAGCCAGGATTCGACCCTGGATCCTATGGTACAAAGTCCAGCGCTAGCCAATTGACCATCAGGCCACACTTCCCCCCTTAAATTTATAGATAAATAGTTTAATATAAAAAAAAAAGATATATCCACGATAAAGATTATATTCATAATAAATGTAAATAATAACTAATATTTAAATCAGTATCAAAAGCTTTGTTGAAGTTGTTAAAATATGGGTTTTTTAACTTTCTTTGCCAAAAAAGATTTACAGATATACTGTTAAATTAAAAAAATTTTTGGTTTAGTTTTTATTTATATTTGTCTTGGATTTATATAAATTTAAATATTGTGTTCCAAAGCTTAGTGGATTTCTCTTTAATGAACACTTGGATAAACGAATTTTTAGAGGAGTCATTTACATTTAACTCCTTAGTGGATCTTATAAATTTAAAAAAAAAATTTACTTTTCTCTAATAAACTTTAAAAACTGCTTTATTACTTTATTAATATTAGTAGTAGTATCAGAACTATAATCTCTAATTAATTGCTAGAGATTCCTTAGATCACCTTATGATCGTTGCTGTTATCACTAAAAATGTTTATGATTTTACTCATAAACAATAAAGGGACAACAATAAAACCAATAAAGGGATAACAACAATAAATAACAAACAATTTCTAGCTATATTTGGTGATAAAAGTCATCTAATCAAATATCTGAAAAACAATATGAAAACGTGGCGAATAAGCTTTAAAACAGTTATATTGATGTTTAATACATTGACATAATACATAATTTTGACTTATTACTTTATTATTATCAGCAGCAGAAATAGTATCAGGACCATAATTCCTAATTAATATCTATAGATTTATTAGATCATCATATGATCATCATCATCATCATATGATCATATGATATCGTTCATGTTAGCAATAAAAATGTTTATATTTTTTACTCATTACGAAAACAATAAAAAAGGATAACAATGAACAACACACAATTTCTCACTATTTTTGGTAATAAAAGACATCTAATCAAATATCTGTAAAAGAATATGAAAACGCGTCAAATATATTTAAAAACTGTTTTATTACTTTATTATTATTACTATTATTAGTAGTAGTAGTAGTAACAGTATCAGAACTACACTCAAGAGCCAAAACATTATGACCACCTGTCAATAACGAGTTGGCCCACCTTTGGTGCGCAACACAGCTTCAACCTGTCTTGGCATGGATTAATACCACCACTTAATACCAGTTAAATATCACTTCCACCTGATCACGTGCCTTCCAGGCGAGTTCATTGCAAAATGTAGAGGGTGGTCATAATGTTTTGGCTCTTGAGTGTGGATATAATAAGAATATAAATTGAATAATAGAATAAAAAACATATAAACAAATACCTATAAAACAATATGAAATCTCGATAAATAAGCTTTTAAATTGTTTTATTACTTTATTATTATTATTAGTAGTAGTAGTAATAGTAGCAGTGTAGGAACTGTAATCCCTAATTATTTGCTAGAAATTTTTTAGATCATCATTTGATCATGTTATCACTAAAACGTCTTTGTGCTTTTACTCATTTTGAAAACTATAAAGGAAAAAAAAACAATAAAGGGATAACAACAATAAATAACACACAATTGTCTCTTTTTTGGATAATAAAATGCCTTCTACTCAAATGTCTCTCCAATAATAGGAAAATAGCGATAAATATTTCAAATTACTTTATTACTTATATTATTATTAGTAGTTGTATCAGAGCTATAATTACTAATTAATCGCTAGAGGTTTCTTTGATCATCATACAATCGTTGCTTTTAACAATAAAAATGCTTATGCTTTTTACTCATTTTGAAAACAATAAATGATAACAACAATAAATAACAGTTTTGTCGCCTTTTTTGGTAATAAAAGACATATACACTCAAGAGCCAAAACATTATGACCACCTGTCAATAACGAGATGGCCCACCTTTAGCGCGCAACACAGTTTCAGCATGGATGCCACAATTCCTTGGTAGATGGCCGGAGACCGATTGTACCAGATGTTTAAGCAACGGTCACGCAAATCCGAGATATTGCGAATTGGTGGTCTTTGAACTCTGAGCTGCCGTCCCAGGATATCCCAAATGTGTTCTATCGGATTGAAATCCGGTGAGTTAGGCGGCCAGGACATTAACTGGAATTCAGCATCATGTTCCTGGAACCACTCCAACATCATTTTAGCCTTGTGACAAGGGGCGTTGTCCTGTTGGAACATTCCATTTCCAGCTGGAAAAACAGAGGCCATGTAAGGGTGCAACTGGTCCGCAATGATGTTCAGATACCCTGTAGCATTCATGGTCTGCTCTACCACAACCACGGGTCCCATAGACGCCCAAGAGAACGTCCCCGAAGCATAATACCGCAACCACCGGCCTGTGTATGACCCAGTGTACATTGAGGGAGCAACTGTTCGCCTGGAAGACGGCGTATCCTGACACGGCCATCGGCGTAATGAATGACAAACCGTGATTCATCTGACCAGGCAACTCTCACCCACTGATCCATGGACCAGTCACGATGTTCCCGGGCCCAGCTGAGGCGCAGTTGGCGATGACGCTCGGTCAGCAAAGCACACGAGTGGGATGTTTGCTCCGTAGCCCCATATCCAACAGTGTCCGCTGAACAGTGTGCTCCGATACTGTTTTCTACTTGGCCCTGCATTGTATGTGGGCTGTCAGCTGAGCCACTGACTGGCTCCAGTTTTGCTTCACCATGTGAGACAGTCTCCGACGACCTCTTTCTTTGATAGCGTGTGGACGTCCGACACCATGTCGTCTACTGCTGGTTTCCAATGCCATTCATCCACTTTGCATAAGTACTAACAACTGTATATCGCGAACAACCCACGAGTCGTGCAGTTTCGGAAATACTTGTTCCGAGCCTTCAAGCCATTACAATCTGCCCTCTGTCAAAGTCGCTTAGATCCGCAGCCTTTCCCATCACACACAGAAGTAAGTGAAAGAATGATTCTTCAGACTCTCCAGCAGCTGTTAAATACCACTTCCATCTGATCACGTGCCTTCCACATCATCCAGGCGAGTTCATTGCAAAATGTAGGGGTGGTCATAATGTTTTGGCTTTTGAGTGTAGTCAAATGTGTATAAAATAATATAAAATTGTCATAAGAAAAGATTTTAAATTGTTTTATTACTTTATTATTATTATTATTATTTATTAGTAGTAGTAGTAGTTGTAGATCAAAACAATAATTCCTAATTAATCACTAGAGATTTATTAGATCAACATATGATCGTTGATATTATCACAAATGTTTATGGTTTTACTGGTTTTGAAAACAGTAAAAGAAAGAAAATTCAAGGGGTAATAACAATAAATTACATTTATCGTGTTTTTAGGTAATAAAAGAGTCTACTCAAATGTCTGTACAACAATATAAAATCTCGATAAAAATATTTAAAAGTGTTTTATTACTTTTTTTTATTATTAGTTATAGTAGTAGCAATATCAGCACTATAACCCCTAATTAATCGCTAGAGGTTTCTTAGGTCATCATATGGCTTCTATTAACAATAAAAATGCTTATGCTCTTTACTAATTTTTGAAATAAATAAATGAAAGGAATAATAATAAATAAATAAAACACAATTTCTTTTGCCTATTTTTGAGGGTAATAGGCAAGAAATTGTGTATTATTTATTTATTGTTATCCCTTTCCTTTATTTATTTCAAAATTAGTATAATTCAACATTCGCCGATATTCACTCTGTGCAGCTCTGGAGAGGCTATGGACTCCACACATCTACTGCACTGTCCTGCTCTGAGCAAGACTTTTCTCGCCGAGCGATATTGGGAGGCTAGAGATATGTTAGATTAATGAACTCTGTTGCAGCATGTTTTGTTGTTTTCTCTGTTCTTTTTTGTATTTTTCGTTGTTCTGTAACTGTTCATAATCTGCCATTGGAAATAAAAAAAAATTTTGAGGGTAATAAAGTGCATTCTGTCAAATGTCTGTAAAACAATATGAAATAGCTATAAAACGTTTGTTATCAAATGTACGATATCATAACTGATTGCAAAGCAAATAAAAGGTAACCTGATGATATTTTTTCTAGTCTAAAATTAAATATTAATTTTTCCTCACCGCTTAACTCATGATCTTGAAGATATAAATATAAGATACGTGTATATTTGGGATAATTCGTTGAGGGGTTAATGTAAATTTTATTAAGAGATGCTTTTTTTCCAGTTGTTTCCATCGTTTCCAGGAATTAAAAACGACTACTATAAATAAAAAGCTTCCGTATTTCTTTAATAGAAATTAACAGAAATTTTCCATTTTTTTCACTTACAATAACATAGTAGATATTTACCGTCAATGATAAAAAAAAAAATGTAAACAATTTAGTTTTCTATGAAACTATAATTATTTATTGAAATGTTAATTATAAAAAAAGTTATATGCTTGCTGTAGGATTATTATAACTTATTATAACTTGTTTTTAACTGATTAACAGTTTTCTGTTACAAATTATAACTTAGAATATTTAAGAAGATAACATTTATTTCAATAAAAAAAATGAACTGAAAATAAACAATATTCAGCAATAATATTCTGAATTCATTGGATTGTAAAATTTGCTTCTAGACAACTTATATAACATTCGTATAATTCCAATAATATATAACATCGTATGTGAGCTTAATAATTTATATGATATCCATTACATAGTAGGTTAACAAACCCCACTAGAGAAACGGAATCATTTTTGATAGTAAAAAGAACTGCTCCAAACAATTTTTATTACTGACTATCAAGTTACCGATGAGGTAATAGAGCAATTTGGATCTACAAGAGTAATTTTATATTACGAAGATGTAATGACGGAAGCTATCAGAAAATGAAGCCATCCCATTAAATTCTTAGGATTGAGTATGTATAATATACATAATTAATTATAGTAAAAAAAGTTCTATGATTTCAAATTACCCATAAGTTACAAAAATTATCATTTACCATTAATAAAAGAGGAAAATTTATACATTGTTTGAATACTTCTTGGTGTCTTCTAGCAAATTCAAGGTATATTAAGAAACAAGGGATCCCATTTCATTATATTTACTAGATGGTAAGAGTGGGTAATGTCTTCGAAAATTCAGAGTGTCTTATTGATAAAAATGAAAAGCTTTTATCAAATAATCTAACAGTCGATGCGAGACTCTTTCGTTAAAAATGTTGCACAAGTCTACTTGTTTTCTAAAGCAATGACTGTAATGTACAATATTATCGGAATGCAAAAACACATTTTCTAAGTAGCAAGGTAATGTGCAATAAAACAGCGCTTAGATAAAAGTTATATTAAATAATATGTTTTATTCAAACTCGGGGGCGACCTGTGCTGTAACATCTACCACATTACCATCATATTGGAATCGTTTGCCATGGAGATGACACTCTGGGCGATTCCAAGTTCCTCGGATACTTCCAGCTGGGTACGTCCAATTCCAGTCGTCCGATAATTCTACCACGTAAAAATCATCCAATGCTTCCTTTGTGCCATAACTATGCATTGCACTGAAAGGCTTTTTAAAGCGCTTGAGAACAATTTTACCTCTTTGCCACCATTCCTTATATACCCCTCTCTTACACTCTTGTCATTGTGACGTACTTCCGCGCCATCTGGTGGTTTCCTGTAATTTGCATATTCTTCTTCAAAATGTGTGTGATACTCTACAGGTCTTTTATTTTAGAGTTCAATTTCTGTGTGATTCTGAATTATCCTTAATTTATGGACATGAGTGTACAATACACACACACACAGATAACTTTTTACTTCATACAATTTTCATCTTCTCATAAATTTCTCACATCTTATAAATTATGTCTTACGTCTTTTCTTTTAATTTCTTTCACGAGCTTTTTTTTTTTTTAAATTTCTTTCCCCGAGATATTATAGGAGAGATTCGTTTGATAAAATGAAATAATAAATTATATCTTTACCCATAAAATATATGGGTGTTGTTTTCAGAAGCAGGGAATTTTCGTGTGCTTGACTACTTGACCACTTACAATTTGAACATTTTCACTTTTAATATGCAATTTTTTTTTTTAAATTTCATTCACGAGCCTTTTGAATTTTTTTTCATGGGCTTTTTTAAAAATTTCTTTCACGAGGTTTTTATTATTTCTTTTACGAGATTTTTATTATATCTTTCCCGAGAATTTTTATACATAATTTTTATTCATATATTTTTTAAATTTCTTTTCACGATCTTTTTTTATGCATAATATTTATTTATAGTTTCTTCTTCGGCAAAAGTACACATGAATCAGTTATGCACAAAATGAAATTGAAGGACAATACACATACAAATACGAACAGGACAATAATCAGATATTAAATTGAAATGACAGTTGTTGTAATAATGTATATGTTTTTAAATCCTGCAAAGAATCTAGTTAAAGTAGAACATAACTAAAATAATCGAGCAAAAAATATTTTTTAAATAATTTCATGGTAAGCTGTATATCGGTTTTGCCGATTATTGTTATTTATTTATGGTTTTTATGATAAGGTTTCTTTATTATTTACAGCAGAAAAGCTTTCTGAAATTTTAAAAATTCAGAGATAAAAAAAAGCAAATTATGTCTGAAACTGAAAGGGATCGATATCAAAGTCATTTTTTAACAAAATCCCAAAGGAATATTTCCTACTTACGTTATCATAAAGTAATTATCACTTTGAATTACTTTTATATTGAGAGAATATATTTTTAATTTTTATTGAGACAAGTCAAATATTTCAATCTTCTTTTTCATTATATAATAAAAAAGCAAGTGTAAGTTTTTGAAAGGCAGTTTACTGAGAAATTTTCCAAAAAGGAATTAAATTATTTTTTAAACAAAAGTTTATTTTAATAATATACTTGAAAAAAAAAAGGGTGAAATGATTCCTTTCAATGTTTTTTAAAATTTAATATTCTATGCTTTTTTTTTTTACCTTATTTAATTTGATTTTTATTTTTTAAAATTAAATTTGCTTTATCATTTTTGAAAAATAATTATTCATAGATAATTTCGTTCACAATATGCTCGAATTTTATTAACACATATGCTTCTTCTTTTTCAACTCTTAATTTTTGCTAAAATCTTTCTAATTGTTTGAATTTGAATCGAAAAATCATAATTATAACACATGATAAAAACAGTTTAAATTTATATAAATAATAAACAAATCATGATATTACTTTAATCATAATTTAATAAATTATATTATATTCTTCTCTATGTAGTAAATTTATTCCATAATTATATTAAATAAATTCATGTGGAAAATGAAGCCATATACTTTGAGACAGAATTATATAAAACGCCTAGTACAGTTTTAGAATTGTACATATATAATTCTGTCTATGATCCTCATTTTCCACATATAATTAATTAGAAGTAAAACTAAAGAATTTTGACTGCTTAAAGTATCTAGTTAAAAACTTTTATTGTTTGTGACTTTATTTTTATTTGTATGTGCGCAGGTTTCTACATATAATCATAAACTGTGCTTTGTGATGAGAAAAAAAAATAACAAATTCAATATAATATAATCCTTATAATAATTATAATATATATAATCCTTAATAATTATAATATATAATAATCCTTATAATAATTATAATATATAATAATCCTTATAATAATATAATATATCTAATAATATAATCTGTATAATACATAAGAACGATTTTCACTTGTTTACTGTTGTTGTTGCTATTGCGACTAATGCTCAATGTCCGGCAGAGCGGTAGGACACTTCATGAGTAGAATACTCATGTATAGAGGGAAAAGGGGCAGCTTCAGGTGCAATGGAGCAAATGCAGGTCGAAGTCTGACTTGGCTACAAGTCACTGAAAAAAGGAGGGAAGTGCCTTCCAGGAGGAATTTTAGGGCATATACCTAAATATCTATGTATACCTGCATTTGCATATTGTATGGGAGAAACCTCGGAAAACTCTCACCAAGTAATCCGATTCACGAAGCAAAATGCTGAACATCACAAATGACATCGAATTTCCTCTTTTGAAACAGTGTCTATATCAATGCCGCCAGTGAATTGACTCTCAGTCTTATACTCACTAAGTGCGCAAGTTACCACTGGGCCAAGAGGCGGACACTTGTTTACTAATTTTCTTAGACATAACGGCCTAACTAACGTTTTATAACCATGACTGAAATCATAACATTAAAAAAATTGTTTTTGAATTGTCTTTAGGCCAAATGTTCACATATTCAATATTAAATCTGTTTGTAATGGGAAATACGATATACATTTAAAACTTCTTCAGTCAAGTTCCCTATCAGCATGAGTTGCAGTCACTACTTTCAGAAACAAGTAGCCTGCTAGCGATTGTGACAAACTATGTAAGCATTTTGCATCAAGCTGCATAGTGACAGTTTTCCGGGTTTTTTCCCAGACGAATCTCAAATCGCGGCTCTGAATCCCAATGAAAAATCCTTTCGTAACGCAGTAATCTAATTTT
>BPLR01011021.1:0-26151 GCA_021605095.1 Caerostris extrusa | reverse complement strand
TAAACATCTGGTACCAATCTGTCTCCGGCCATCTACCAGAGGACTTGTGGCATCCATACCCACGAGGCGGGTTGAAGCTGTGTTGCGAGTCAAGGTGGGGCTTCAACTCGTTATTGACAGGTGGTCATAATGTTTGGCTCTTGAGTGTATATTTATATCATAAAAAATAAATATTTATTTATATATATACACAAATACAATACAATACAATACAATACACAATAGCAATACAATACAATACAATACAATACAATACAATACAATACAATACAATACAATACAATACAATACAATACAATACAATACAATACAATACAATACAATACAATACATACAATACAATACAATACAATACAACACAATACAATACAATACAATACAATACAATACAATACAATACAATACAATACATATAATATTACAATACAATACAATACAATACAATACAATACAATACAATACAATACAATACAATACAATACAATACAATACAATACAATACTAATACAATGTATATATATATATACACGATATATATATATATATATATATATACGATATATATATATGTATATATATATACGATATATATATATATATATATATATACATATACGTCTCAACTGATATATATATATATATAGCATAGCATAGTATATATATACTATTATATATATATATATATATATATACGATATATATATATATATATATATGACAGTATATATATATACGATATATATATATATATATATAGTATACGTCGTAGCATATTATATATCGTACGTTATATATATATCGTATATATATATATACGATATATAGATATATATATATATATACTGATATATCGATATATATATATATATATATATATATATATACGATATATATATATATATATATACGACCATATCATACAAATAGTATATATATATATAGCTGCTCTGATATAATACGATATATATGTATAGTATCATTGCTATATATATACGATATGTATATACATATCGTATTGTATGCTAGCTATCGTTGATATATATATATCGTATATATATATATCGTGTCATCTATATATATATATATATATCATATCTATCATATATATATCGTATATATATATATATCGTATATATATCGACCTATATATATATCGATATATATATATATCGTATATATATAGTTATCGTATATATATATATCGTCATATATATATATCGTATATATATATATCGTATATATATCGTGTATATATATATATCGTATATATATATATATCGTATATATACTATATCTCGTGTATATATATATATATCGTATATATATCGATATATATATATATATCGTATATATATCGTATATATATATATATCGTATATATATCGTATATATATATATATCGTATATATATCGTATATATATATATCGTATATATATGATATATATATATATTATCACGTTATATCGTATATATAATATATATCGTTTATATATCGATATATATATATACCATTCGTTATATATCGATATATATATATATAATTATTCATTACATAATAATCGACATATATTTTTTTGCTATAAATAGAAATATTTTAGCATAAAAATATTTATATGTCAAGGATTTAATGAAAGAACTCTCCATATGAGGCCATTTGAGTTTGGAGCATCAAATATGTAACAAATCAGCATTACACAAGTAACTGATATTAATTTTTTACATTTTCCACCACAGTTTGGAGTGGCAGTACTTACAACAATAGTTTTTGAACTTTTCAGCCTATCCCTCGTAAAATACTATATATATATATATAATGATATATATACTGATATATATCGATATATACTGATATATATATATATATATATATATACGATATATATATATATATATATACTACGATATATATATATATATATACGATATATATATATATATATATATATATATATCGTATATATATATATATATATATATATCGTATATATATATATATATATATATATCGTATATATATATATATCGTATATATATCGTATATATATATATATCGTATATATCGTATATATATATCGCTCGTATATATGTATATCGTATATATATCGTATATATATATATATCGTATATATATCGTATATATATATATATCGTATATATATATATCGTATATATATCGTGTATATATATATATATCGTATATATATCGTGTATATATATATATCGTCGTATATATATCATGTATATATATATATATCGTATATATATCGTATATATATATATCGTATATATATCGTATATATATATCCATATGTATATATATCGTATATATATATATATCGTATATATATCGTATATATATATATATCGTATATATATCGTATATATATATATATATAATTATTCATTAATAATAATCGACATATATTTTTTTTTTGCTATAAATAAATATTTTAGCATAAAATATATATGTCAAGGATTACTAATGAAGAACTCTCCATATGAGGCCATTTGAGTTTGGAGCATCAAATTTGTAACAAATTCAGCATTACACAAGTAACTGATATTAACTTACATTGTTCCACCACAGTTTGAGTGGCAGTACTTACAACAATAGCTTTTGAAATCAATCAGCCTTATCCCTCGTAAAATACTATCATAAACTTACTGCAATTACTATTTACAATTTATGGTAAATATATTGTTTGGCTTCTTTAATGTATTCCCCATTGACACTCACATTTGATCCTTTCTTATTTCGACTGATCAAAAGTGTATTGCCGTTATTTTAGGGTAACCGTTTTAATAACTGAGATGTTTTCTTCTTAAAAGCTCCATTACTCATAACGACTTACTTTTAGCAAAGATTTTTTTTTTTGCTAAAAAAAAAAAACACAGGCTGCTATATCAGGCGAATATTTCGATGTTCTAGTTTTGTAATCCGTTTTTCAACCAAAACTCATTGCCCGAAGAGAAATCCGTGCATGAAGGAACTGTATCTTCTGATGTGAGAATAATATCATTTGGAATCCATCAGAATCATTGAACCATTTTTGTTACACACTTTTTCAAGATAAGGTCCTACTGCAAAATTTTTCAGCACAGTATCTTTGTCACTGTAGGCAGTTTGTGATATCCTTCGGACATTCCATTCGATGTTTGGCGCCACTATTTGAAACTAAATACTCTAAATACTCTGAAACTAAGTACGTTCTATATCAGTATAATGAAAATTCTTTCAAGTTTATGCAGATTTGACAATCAAAATTCATCTTTTTCACCACCAAATTCATCTTTTTGCAAATAAAATTCACCTTTATACAAATAAAATTCATCTTTATACAAATAAAATTCACTTTTCTGCATTTCAAATTCACTTTTGTAAATTAAATTCAAATTTTTACAAACCGTTATGAATGGGTTTTTTTTTTTTTTTTTTTTTTTCAAATCAAAGTTCACATTACAAATAAAAATTTAAAACAATCTTGCAATTCAAATTTACTTTCTCACAATTACGATTTTATTTGTATGTTAATGCTTGTACATATATATGTTATAAAGACGAATAATGTATATGTACGTCTAAATGCTTATTTCTCTATGATGTACTAGTATAAGATGTATTCTTAAATAAGTACGAGGATATGCATACGTTAATCTGGGTATTTTTGCCATCAAGAGCGATTATGGCTTCTATCCTCAGCTACAAGTGTATATTTTTACTTGCATATACGCATATGCATTTTTAGCCCGTCAGATGGGAGAGCGGCTTTAATCTTTGTAGACAACAAAAAAAAAATTGACGAAAATAATTTAAAAATGCCAGAGTAAATTTTCATTCTGTAAAAAGGATTTTGTACCCTACATTTTTGTTCTTCTTCATTTGCACAACAATTCCATGGTGTGCCAAGGCCGTCTGCCTACTGGCAGATCTCAACACAGGAGATATTCTAACGTTAGCACTCATTTTTTTGCTCTAACGTGCACGCCTTAACATGCACATAATACACATGTAGATGTACATACATACGTAATAATCCCCTCCACATATAGGAAATTGTTTAAGTATACATGCACATGTATACATAGGGGCGAACATGTACACTTATATGGTAGTCTGGTGGCTAAATAGCTAAAATCCGTCTTTAGTACCATAGGCTTCATGTTCGAACCCCTGGCCGTGACATGGATTTTTATTAGTCGTTCGGAAACTACTTTAACATGTAGCTTCCACTCTATTTAACTATCGTGTACAAAATTATTATAGAGCTACTAGCCAAACCAAATCTCACATGCATGCACCTACTTAAGCACAAAGCGCATAACATACATTTATATTCATATACGTACACACATACATGAACATGTTCCTATGCACATACACACACATGAACACACGTACATAAGCTTTTTGGTTCTATGAAAAGGGAGAAATGCCATTCTCAAAAATATATGACATAAAAAAAAACACTCAAATAACATCATTTCTAATATTAAAATAATTATTATAGAAAATATCAAATTATCTAGATGAAAAATAAATTCACTATGAAAAACAGCTAGATAACAAAATTTTTTAAATTAACTTATATTCTTGCTAGATATCGAAAAGTTAACAAAATTTCTATTAAAATTAACGAAGACAATAAGTTTTAATTAATGACAAAATACTAATCAATAAGTCATTTCTTTTTAATTAACTCTCCTAAAGATAATTGCTTTTCTGCTTATTTCTTTTTTTTTTTTTTTTCGTTCATTAATAATATCTGGACATTTTTTTTATTGCCGTATAAATGAGATTTCAAATTAAACACTTATTGTTTCTTAATTATAAGACATTACAAATTTGTTTTACATCCCTAAAGTTATTGTATTTACTAATATGATGCAAATACATTCTGTAGTTTTCTTTTAACAGGAAGTTTCAATTGATAGAAATTTCCATTTAAAATGATGTGTAAACAATGAAAAACAATTGATAAAATAATTAAAAATGCCATTAGTAAAAGCTATAATAATTTTCATTGTGTAAAAAGGAGGATTAAATTTTTGTGTTCTACATTTTTCTTCTTCTTCATTGGCGTACAGCCCCATGGTGGGCCAAGGCCTTGTGCCTACTGGCAGATTTAGATTACAGAAGATATTTTCATTTTAAGGGCAAGGTTGTCATCCCTACGCCCCACTTTCTACAGTCATATTAGACCGATACCTACTGTTTAAGGTACACGAACACCTACGGAGAATTTTTTTTTTTTTTTTTTTTTTTTTTTTTTTTTGAAATTACTGAAATGCTTTATCTTTGTACACACTTCTGGATTAAATACTTCTGAATACACATAAAAAACATTAAACACATTAAACATAAAAAAAATTTCATTATTATTATTTTTTAATTTTATAGGCTAAAATAAAGGGTAAAAATGGCCGAAATAAAAAAGATAGACATGACAAAACATGATAACTCAAAATCAAATTTCTAAGTTTGTATCTGTTTGTACTAACATTCTACAGGGCACAGACCTCTGATAAATTCATATCTCTATTATTTATTATTTTGCATTGGCTTAAATGTTGTCGACACAAATTCTTCCAAAATTTGCAATTCCAAGTTTAACAATTAAAATAAAAATTATTTATTTAGTTAGAATCATTTCCAGCCATATTAGAGAGAATCTTCTACAGTCATATTAGACCAGGATCTACGGTTTATGGCGGATTCGAACCACTACACGCATCCATGGCACAGCGTGCCAGACACTAGCCATCAGGCCCTAAAGTCAATACTGTCTATCTGAAATATAAAGTTGATTTTCTATCTGTGCAGACACTTTACATTTTTACACGAGCTAAATATATAACAAAAGTGACCACTCTTTACATCAGTGCCAATTTTATTACGAAGAACAATATCGTATAAGTGCACGAACTTAAATTGTATTTCAATTAATTAATTTTACAGCATACTATACACAATCTTTAAAAGCTGTGAATATATCTACACAAAAAAAAAAGCATAAAATGAGAGAAAATAAATAATTTAAATAAAAAAAGTAAATTATAATAAATTTGCATAAATAAAATGTATATAATTTAACAAAACTTTTTATCACATATTTTAAATTTGGAGCACAATTTGTTAAAGATGTTCTCAACAAATTTGTGAGGAGCTAATTCGTCACATGGAAACAATATTTTGCTATATTATACTGCTCGAATTTCATTGTGAAATAATCAGATTATCAAAACATAAAATGAGATTGTAGATAAATATCGTAGAACACCTTCCGAATCTTCAAGCTTCCGCTTCCGAAACTCATCTTCCGAAATTGTTTGTAACCAATGTTGAACATTATGCTTGCTGATGAACCCTGGCCAAATGCTTTGTTGATACTGCAAGAAATTTCTACTGCGTTTCGCCCATTTTGAGCTGAAACAAAATCCTACTTTCCAAGTCAAATTCTACTTTTTTTTTTTGAAAAACACTATAGTGCAGAAAAGTCCTTTACAAATAAAGTTGAAATTTTCCTTTTACATCTGGCGCCATCTGTTGTTAGATACGCAACTTAAATCTAAAAAAAAAATTAATTAATTAAATTTAATGAATGAATTAATATGTGAAAAAACTGTATTAACATCCAGTGTCATCCACTACAAGTTAAAAAAATGTATTTGAACTTGAGTGGATGAATAAAAAATATCTTATTGACGACTGAAAATTTGAACAAGATATATATAGGGAGAGTGTGAGTTAACAGTAGGAATTGAAAAATATGTCGAATTTGCTTTCATCCCATCATTACTTTGACAGCCAAAAATACACTGGAAAAACACTTACAGCAAAAGCATAAGCAAAAAACCGTAGATCGAAATTTGTTGTTCAAATTGGCATATTGTAAGATCATAAATGAATAAAACTTTATTCCAAAATAAGCTTCAAAACATCAAATCTGAAAAACCACATTTATTTTTGTATGAACCCTATATAAATTATCTTTTTTTTTTTTTTTTTTTTTTCCTTTTTTTTCGTATAAAATCCTATTTCAAATCAAATCATAATATTTTCGTAATCAAATCCTATTGTTTTTTTTTCTATTTCGCAAGTTCAAACCTTAAATTAGATAAAAATTATTTTAGCAGATAATACGAGATTGAATAGAAAATTTATTTTCATAATTCAAGAAAACTTAATTTTATCCAAAAAAAAAAAAAAAAAAAAACAATTAATTACAAACATTTGTTTTCATTTTTATTATTTGACTAAATAATGTTTCCAGTAATAATTCATTCACTATCAATTATTAACTTTTCATATTAGTTACAAGGAACATTTAAATAAAAAAAATTCTCGCAATGACCAATTTTATTGTTTAGGAAGATATACCCCATTTAATTCATCACGATTCGTTACTTATCTTGCATTGTGGGATTTCCATATATCCAATACCATTAATAAAAAAAATTTTAAAATGGTATCCCACCAATTAAGAAATCTTAACTGTTAATGTTTTAACTTAAATCTTAATGTTTATCGAATGCTGGACAGAGTTCTTTATGAAAACAGCATATAAAATTGGCTTCAAACTACAACAAATTGATTAACAAGCTTGTCGAATAACAACAAATATTGATATTCATTTGAATAAATAAACAATTAGGCAACAATTAAATGCCTTTTACTGCTATCCTTATGTGACTACTGCTAGCTTTTTGACTTATGTTATGTAATATGGACATTTATACAATCCTTAACTAATGCCCTTAAAGATAGTTACATACTGTTATAGATAAAATAATCACAAATTTTAAAGCTTATCCTACTCCTTACCCTCTATTTAATATTTATCGAAACTTAATATTTGCTTATATTTTGATTTTATTACGCATGCCAGATTAGCATATTTAACGTTAGTAGTTAACATCATTGGAACTAAATACAAACGTAATTCAAAAATTCGTTTTCGTGTTGCTTTTTAAATGCATTGTACAATATAAATTACGGAATTTGAAGAATTAAGCGTATTATATCTTTATTTTTATCAAGAAGTTAGTTGATTTGATTTGGCGTGGTTTGGTTTGTCTCTCTACAGTCATCTTATGCACACGAAAGATAAAAAGATCGCGATCTACAGTTTAATGTGGAAAAATTAGATGAAGTTTATAGTTTCTATTTCTGCTATTATTTGCGATTAGTTTAAAAATTGGCATGGAAATAATTAAAATATACACTTTATTTTGCATATAATTTACAATAATTCTTCCACATACGAGATAATAACTGCAATAGGTTTAATGAATTATTATATTTTTTGCAGTTATATTAATATTATAATTATTAAATGTGATAAATATTATAAATATCAGAGAAAATTTCGTGATAGAATGAAAAAGAATGATAGAATAATAAAGAATGATAGAATGATAAAGAATGATAGAATGATAAATAATAATAATGATTTAAGAGTGAGTTTAACAAATTATAATTTATTTAAAATCATTTTAAATAATGATTTTAGAATTAGTTTACGCCATGAGTATGAAGTTTTTTCCTTCGAAATGCATGAAAGTGTTATAATTTAATAATTATAATATTATTATAACTTCGAAAAAATATAACAATTAACTAAAACTGTTGTAGTTATTATGGTTATTAATTCCAAAGGAGAGAAAAGTTTGTATAAGCGCGCTTACAATTTCTTTATTTCTTTTTGAAACTCCGATTCCTCTAAAAATCAGTTTCGTTTTCTGAGTGTCTTCTCAGAAACGCCGAACAATATCGAATATCAAACTCAGTAAAACCGAAGTCAGACCATTAGCAGCGGCAATTGTTGTCTCGCCGCTTCTTAGTCTTTCCAAACTTCCGAGAGAACGCTTTTACTTTTATATATCATCGCAACGAACAATATCTTAGAAACTAATTACTTAAAACTCTTTCCTTTGGTGCGCTTTAAATCACCGCTGCTGAAACTAAGCAAAAATCTCGTTTCGGGAGCTCCAATTAGTGGCTAATTGGGCCTTCCTTTACAGAATCCCAGATCTTGTAAAATTAGATTCTACAAGTTCCATTTGCTTCGAATGTTCCTGACGGGTATAACCACAATAATGGCTGGGGAGAGATTTCAATGAATTCCTGCTTGAATAAAAGCCCAATCCATGGAGGCAGGAGCTTCATTGGAACATTTGGATGGGACAGGAGTGGTTATTCGATTGAAAAGAGTGAATAGGGGCACCTGCCCCTTTGACCCTAGGGGGGTGCTTCATTTCCCTCACTTTTTCTTTCACCCATTCGCCGTTCTGGAGCTAGTGGGTGGTAGAATATAAGTTTTTTTTTTTTTTTTTTTGGTGGTTTATACAATATCGAAGGAAATGATTGGGTGTTTTTCACTCGATGGTAACTGAAAATTCTCTTTAATATTGTATAGAACTCGAAGTTTTATCCCTTTGCCGATGCTAAAAATAATCAAAAACTGCTTACTTCCTAAAACAAAATTTCATTAAAATTAACTACAAATCATGTAGATTATGGTCTCCTAATGGAGCACGAAGTTAAGAAGAAAAATTTCAAACCAATTGCTTATTTATTTCATTTTAGAACACAAATGCAAAAAACTGACCACTTGCAAGAAACTGACCTTTTGCCACTGAAACTGACCACAGAACCTGAAAACTCTTCTATAGGACTTAAAGCGTGCATAAAATGATGGCAAAGCGACGAACCTCACTTATATAGGACATAGTGAACTTTCGAAAATAATATAAGAAAAACTTTGCTGGAAACAATAGAAATTGCTTGCAAACTTTTCATTGATTTCACAAAAGTGTATTGATATATATTAGCCAAGTTCTTGATCTTTTCTGAAAGATTTAAAGGGCTTATTGACGAATAATGACGAAATTTTCAGTATTTTAACTTCTAAAGTGTAAGTTTGGTGTACTTATACTGAACTTAAGCAATTTATGTGGCAAATCATAAAGATTCAAATTCAAATAATAGTTCGCATAATTGGCATAATAATAAAAATTAAAAATAAGCAATTACTTTTGCTTCTAAATGAAATACATACATATACATAATATATGGACATTATAAATTTAACACATAAGTTTGTATCATCTGTAAAAAACAGCAGTAATGTAAAACGATTTTTCGTGAGATTTAAACTATATTAAGGGGTACTTTTGTGTCGTATAACACGTTTTTTTTTTTTTTGTAACACCTCATAAGGAATAAGATTGCTATATTTTCGTAAACATCTAGTTTTTGCATTAACATTAAATGTGATAAATAAGGTATAAATGTATGGAATATTCGTATATGAATTATATTCTGATTAATGAAATAATAAATTAAGGCAGATATCTATTTGTGAAGTGTGAAATCAAATAAAATTGTGGAAAATAAAATAATAAAATTTAGAAAATCAGGTATGAAGATATTGTTTTATTTTTCAGCATTACTACATACCGAATTATATAAGAAAACATAAGTTTATTAATATTCGTATAAATAAATCCGTTAATATATGTGTTTATGAACCAGTGTATTCAAAGCAAAATATTTACAATAATTTCACACTTTCCTTTGTTAAAAATAAAACAATCTTGCATAATGCTCGGGCGATTCATTCGGGTGATTCTCATTTATTTACTTCGGCATAACTTTTTCCAATAAAGTTCTCTTTATAAAACATGAGAGCCCTTTTGAATAATAATAAGAATCTCTTTGTGAAAAATATGCACATGATTCTGCTAATCATTCCTTAAATTAAGCTAAATTCTTTCCAATATATTTTAATGTCTAAGTTATTAAAAATATATATATGTGCTTCTTTATAATTAGAATTACTTGCGTTATTTAGAAAAAGATAGGAAATGCAAGTTAGTTTACAATTTCTATATGTATTGTATTTAAATAAATGGTTAATTCAATTTCTACACAAAATTTCAAGAAATTTTTGCCAGAAGATTTTTTTTTAATGCAGCTGCCAATACAGAGACAGTTATGTTTAGACTCATAAAATTTGATATAAAAAAATCATTGATAATGTTAATTTCTTTTTTAAACCATAACAAATGCCTTTGTATTGTACTTTCACATGTGGTTTTCATACATATTTAGAAAAAAAAAAATTTAATATTAATTTCAACCTAAATTTAAGTCATCATGTAATTAAATGCAAACATATAATGGTCAAAAAAATTTATTATGTATGATAAAATGATCCCATATGTTAAAAATAATGTGTGTAATTATAGCATTTTTTTTTTTTTTTTTGCAATGTTTATTAAGGAAATTTCAAAGAGGTATATTGTTTAAAAATACTGCTTTTAATAAAAATAGCGTTCTAAAATAAAAATATTGGTACTTTAAGTAATCCCTATGCATATTAACGTTTTATTTTTGAATATATTTAAAATATACTTTTAGGGAGGTAATAAGTACAATAAAAACGTTATTTATATTGTTTATAGGTAAGCAAAAAAAAAATGAGGAATAAAAATTCTATTTAATTCATTTCTGAGCATTATAAATTTTTTCGAAAAAGTTCGAATTTATTATTAATGAAAAACGACAAAAAAAATTAATGACTTTTGAAAAACTGTAATTGCGCTCATTTTTTTTTTCATAATAAATTATCTTTAAAGCATTTTTATTCAAATTATATTATCATATATTTTTGAATGAAGTGTATGAACAATGAATTACATTTACGAAATAAACAATTTTAAAAGATTTATATGGTTATTTCTTGAAAAACAATCAAAAGGGGAAAAATACCAAAAGGTGAAGAATCAGAAGATAAAACAAAGGGTAAACAATATATCGCTAAAAGATTCATCATATGAATTATTTCTTAAAAAATAATCAAAAGGTAAAAAAAACTAAAAGGTAAAAAAATCTAAATGTAAGAAACATATATGTAAAAATTCATATGAATTATTTCTTGAATGGCAATCAAAAGGTAAAAAAACCAAAAGGTAAGAATTAAAAGATAAATCAAAAGGTAAAAAATATATATCTAAAAGATTCATTTGAATTATTTCTTGAAAACCAATCAAAAAGTAAAAAACCAAAAGGTAAAAAATATATCTCTAAGCGATTCATATGAATATTTTCATGAGTGACAATGAAAAGGTAAGAAAACCAAAAAGGTAAAAAATCAAAGTATAAAAACCTTTCTCTAAAAGGTTCATGTGAGTTATTCTTGAAAACGATCAATATGAAAAAAATGTAAAAAAATCAAAATGTAAAAATTATATCTCTACAAGAATCATATGAATTCTTGAAATTCCTGAATTTCTTGAAAACAATCAAAAGGTATAAAAAAACCAAAAGGTAAAAAACAAAAGATAAATCAAGAGGTACAAAATATAGCTCTATTTCCTTTCAAAGGAAATTGCTTAAATGTATTATTATTGAACTTATATAAAAACTGTATACATAAATAATAAATTTGGTTTTTTTAAAAATGACTACTTTTAATTGATGACATTTTATTACAGTTTGCTGATAAAGTAATTAAGCATAAAATATGATGGTAAATTTCTCTTTTGCCAGCTATCGGAACTGGAAATTACAGTTTCTAGGAAACAAAGTATAGCCTCAGAGGAAAAAGATTCAGAAAAACAAAACATTAAAAATTTTCACAATTATGAGGCAGCCATTTTATTTTACTGCTAGAAATATGTTTTCGCAAACGGCAAAATGTGTGACGAAATTTTCATTTCTGGCAATTGCTATCAGTAATTTACTGCGCTAATGGTTGGTATGTAACATTCTCTAGAATACTCCTTTTTTTTTTATGAATCAGAATAAACGCTTCAGCAATTCGGGATACATAAATCATCGATTACAATCATTTTGACTCGATACATAAAAATAATCGATAAAAAAACTGAACCAAACGATATTTTTCAACTGACTCGAAACAATCTGGCAGCAGCATAAATGTTAATAGAATGCACAGCGTAAAAATTTTCGCTCATTTTAATGGCGAACGGAGAACTTATGAATATTGAAAATTATCTCAAGGAATGGACAGAAGGAAATATTAATAATAAAAAAAGAACTAAACAGCCTTCAATCGGGATTGAAGTGAAGTGGCGGGAATGATGATGATGAGAATTCTTCAGTTGCTTCAGTGAGCATGAAGATTATTGATTTTGTTTTGTGTTGGAAACTCTACTTTTTGTTTTGATGTTTTTTTTTTTTTTTTTTTTTTTGAAAAATGATGAATGGTTTTCAAAGCGGTAATCGACTTTGTTGCTGCTTGGAAAGAGTGAATGTTTCGGTTGAAGGAAAAAACGTTTAGAATAATAACAGTTGCGATTGGTAAAGTTCGAAACATTACGATCCGCTTGGTAATAACATAATTGCAATTGATTTTTTGGATTATTGGGCTTTATCGAACGTGTAATATATAAATAAATAAGACTATCATAATTTTCTAATAATATTGTGTGTTTAAATGTATTTTACTATCAAAATATATCCTAAAATATATTTTCCTCTTTTATTTCAGCAAACGCTATTGGATATAAGTATTAACGGTTAATTCGAATATTCCATCTCTCAACTTCTGGGAATTTCGGGTCCTGATAGCCGAGTGGCTAGCACTCAGGCGCTCGGTACCAAAGGTCTCGGGTTCAAGCCCGTTTGAGCCATGGATGTTTGTAGTGATTCGAATCCACTTTAAACCGTAGGTCGCGAATAAATAGGATCGTAGAGCGTTGTGGCGGTAATGTTACTCGCGTCCGTAGCATATTTTCAAGCTACACGTTCCCCCTGGGTAATGCTGAATGAGTAAAAGCAGGGCAGCCCTTGTTTATGGCATAAAGATTAACTGTCTCTGTATTGCCAGCTGTATTAGAACAGCAACAACTTCTGGGGGATTTGGTTTGGTTTGTCGCTCTACGGTCATTTGTTTTGCACAATTTAGGCTAATTATACCTGGACCTACAATCTAACATGGATTCCGAACCACTCACAAACATCCATGCCACAGTCAATATTCACACCTTAAGCACCAACGATCAGAGCGCTAGCCAATTGGCCATCAGGCCGCCTACTTCTGGGGAAGGAGAAGTTATGCTTTTAAAGATAATCAGCTCTAATTTTTTGTATCATGTTTGATAAACCCATATAACTTCCATCAGCTAATCCGAGACAAAGTGAGATACTCGTTTGTCCCTGGAAAACAAAAACATAAAATCTGCAAAATAAATATTTTTAATGCTTTTAAAATTTTGGTGATACAAATGTTATAAAAATAAATATCAAAGACATTGATTTCATGAAAAAATAAATATATATATATATACTTATATTAATACTAGCCAACGGCCATACCATACTGAATATACCGGTTCTCGTTAGATCACCGAAGTCAAGCATCATTGGGCGCGGCCAGTACTTGGTGGTGGGTGACCACCTGGGAACACCGCGTGCCGTTGGCATTCGCAAATTTGGGACCTGAATGGCCGAGTGTCCACAGCGCTCTGACGCTCGGTGCCACAGGTTTCGGGTTCGAGTCCCGGCGGTGCCATGGATATTTGTAGGGGTTCGGAATCCACTTTTAAGCCGTAGGTCCCAGTCTCCTATGACTGTAAGAGCGTAACGGAGCCAAAGTCAGACTTCTACCTACGGGTGCTCCACTTCACAACAGAAGCTGCTTCCTTCCCCTTCAATCATGAGTACGTATGGGCTCATGGGCTTGGCTTCTCAGCCAAAGGGGATAAGAAACAACAAACAGCAATATTAATACTAAAATATTATCACTCAAAAGCAGACTTTGAACAATAGGACAAATGTACCCAATTATCAGCGTAGTTGCTTTTAAACATAAGATTCCGTGATTTGGACTCCTTGTAAGAAGTTATAATTAAATGTTGTTATAATTATAAGAGGCCCACATTTTATTTCAGCATATTAAATTAATATTATTATTTAAAAATATTAATTAAGATAATAAAATAATAATAATAATAACAGTAATAATAATGGACCTGAATGGCCGAGTGCCTTTGCTTTCTGGCGCTCGGTGCCATCCACTTTTAAACCGTAGGTCCCGGTCTAATAGGATCGTAGAGCGTTGCGGGTGGTATTGTGACTCCGCGTCCGTGGCTTGTCTTCAAGTTACACGCGCTCCTGGGTAATGCAAAGTGTGTAACGTCTGTGACGCGCTTGCCTTAAGACATCCAAGATCAAGTTGTCTAAGTGTTTGCCAGCTGATTAGAAAGAAAAAAACAATGATAATAATAATAAATAATAAATTAAAATAATAATTACAATATTATTAATTAAAAATTATTTTTAAATTTATTCGAGTAGGTAATTCATTTTGAAGGAATAAATTTGTAAACTTGTTGTAGAAATAAATATTTATTCAATTATTAAGCTCAGTCATAAAAACGAACGAAATTATTGAAACGAAACTTATCCGTACTGCAATAGGTTATTCTAAATATAAGTTTGAGTTAATGATATTATGTTCTTGTACCAAACCATTATATTATCAGAGTTGTGTTACTCATTTTTTTTTTCATTATTTTTCAGAGTTGTCTTTCTTTATTTTCTTTTCTTATGAAACTTTATTTTGCCAATTATATAAAAAAAAAAACAGTCGTGAGCAGAGCGTAAAATATTTTTAGTAAGTTTTTTTAAACAAAAAATTAATAAATAAGGTAAATCTAAAATTATAATCTTGTCAAATGTCGTTAGTATAATAATAACGACATAGTATAGTAATGTCGTTTCATGCACTTTTAAATCGTTGAAATTAGGAATTTTAATCGCTTAAATAAGTAGTATTAAATAAAAAATAGAACAATTAAATATAAGAATTTTATGCTCACTGCTTTTACACAGTTTTATGTTACTAGAAATTCAAATATATATATATATATATTAATTTATTGTTAATTTAATTAATTAGTATATTAATTTCAATGGGGCATGGAAATTAATGGCAGGTTGCCTTCAAAAAAAGCACTGGCCAGTGAGGTACAGACTTAATTTACAGACAAAGAAATCTTTGTCATTTTCGATGGCAAAATTTAAATTTGTGTAAAAAAAGGTTTGATATTTAATTGACAATTGGGATTTTTGCCTCCATATAGAAGAACAATCTTAAAATTTCTGTAAATTAAAAAAGATCTTCTTATTTTCCTTTTAATATTTTTATATTAACATGAAAAGTTTATGTCCGTAACGATTTAATTTTATAATGTTAACGAAAATCTATGACCTTTATGGTAACAAATAACATAAATAAATTTTTGCAATTTACACATTTTTTTAAAGCAATTGGGAGATGTACTTCTGTAAATTACAGATCGTATGATATATAGTATTTTTATTGTGACTCAACATTAGATATTTGTGATTTTTTTTGATGTCCCAAAAATGTGTGGATGGCAAAAATGATTTTCGTAAATTATTTCAACAAACTCAAATGATATATTGCATTAGATAAATTATATATCATTATAACTTTAAAGTATATAATTATATCAACATTATATTATCATTATTAATCATTATATAATTATTAATATGACATAACGATATAATAATTACATAATATATCATTATATACATAATAATATAAGTAAGAATTAATTTTTCAATCAATATTTTGCCACGGGAATTCAAATTTTTTTTTTTTAAAGAAAGTTTCAATTTAAGAAACAATTATCTGCTAAGAGAATCATTATTCTTAATATTTTCTAATACAATAAAAACCCTTCAAACTCAGAAACTTGTTTTCCACCCACATTTACTTAACAAGCAAAATATTCTGTGCTCCTAACAATAAATACCGAGAGGCTAGCTCAGAAAACATTCTGCGGCAGCAAACAAATTATTTCTGCTCTCTGTATCCCTAAAATTCGTATTCCAGTTTGAAGAACGCAGATTTCTCTTGACGAAATGCAGACGATCCTCCTCCTGCTGCCAGATCCCCAGCACTAAGCGTGTTAAACGAAAATTCGTTGAAAAATGGAGTTGCCAGGATCATCTATCTATCCCGAAATGCGGGAGAGCCGGCAAGTAAGCCATTACCGTTGCCATTCGCGTAGTAGTAATAAGCGCAAAGAGAGGGGCCGGATAGGCAGTTGAATTATTATCCGTCTCATCTCATTGTCTACCTGTTTCACACCTCGCTGGCAACACCTACTTGAAGAGATAGTTCCCTTTTGCTGTTGCTCTTTATTTTGCTCTCTCTCTCTCTGTGATTTTTTCCTTCTTTTCTTTTTTCACGTTTGGCAACGGCATCATACAGTTATTCTCAGCTAGTTCTTTTAAAGTAAGTGATTTTTCTTTACTTTTCTTTATGGCAATGAATAATTTAAAATTTAAAAAGTAGTTCCTTACACTTTTCATTGTTCTTATCTTAAAAGTGCATGATCATCTCAGAAGTAGTAATTTCTGGGCTAAGATTTGTTTAGAAATTATGTTGATGCTTCTCTAAAAGTTGTGTTGTTTCTTTTAAAATAGATATTTAACTGCAAAATGGCTTAGAGAATAAGCTTTTAACAAGTCTTTTCATAATTTTTTTAGATATTTATTTCAAATTTCTTTATAATCAAATAAATTTCTTTTTAAAAGTACATGATCATCTCAAAACTGATTTGTTTTTAGAAATTATTTTAAGTTCCTTTTAAAAATTGTGTTGTTTCTTTTAAGATAAATAACTGCAAATATAAAGATAAATATACTGCAAAATAAATTACAGAACTATTTTTAACAATTCCTCTATAAATTTTTTAGATATTTTTTTCCAACTTTTTAAAATTTCATCTTAACATTACTTAAAAAATTATAACTAAATATAACTATTAACAGTAAAAAATTATAACTAATCACAAAAATATTCAAAAGATAAAGCTCCAGCATAATTAACTATAATTACAATTAAATAGTGTTTGTATATTGAAATATGATCATCTCAAAAGTAACAATTTTCTGGGGTAAGATTTGTTTAGAAATTATGTTGAAGCTACTCTTGAAAATTGTGTTGTTACTTTTAAGATAACTATTTAACTGCAAAATACCTTAGAAATTATCTTTTAACAAATCGTTTACAATTTTTTTTTAGATATTTATTTCAATTTTTTTTATAATTAAAATATCTTTTTTTTTAATTCCCGTATATTATAAGTTTTTTACTAAATTTTATTTAGTCAACAATTTCATTTTTGGTTCAGTAGTCGGTAGAAAGGTAAATATGAATTCAAATGTGATGTCTTATGTTAACATAAATGAAACAGCTTTCATAAAATGATTCAATTTTAGTTGTTTTTAACAATTATATGTACTTTCACGTTGAAAATACACAAATAATATTAATTCTAGTATTTTATATAAATAAAAATAGTTTAAAAAAAAATTTGTTTGTTTAGACACTCTCTACAAATACTACGAAATAAAATATTTTCTTTAAGTATTATTTAAAATCCTTTAATGTTAATATATTTGATAATTTATCATTTAAATGACAATTTCTTTTTTCCTCTGTAAGTTAAAAATATGGTGAACTAATTTATATACATTTTAAACTTACACGCTGTTAATAAAGACGATGTAGCATATCTTATATTAGAAAAAAACTATCAATTATTATATTCGAAACATGACTACCTAAACGCAAAAAGTAATTAAAATCATTATCATTATATTTTTAGATTAAATTCACTAGTTTTCGTTTCGTGATAAATTAACGAAGGATTTTGATAAAAATATTTATATGTATAATTAAAATATATATATAAAATTCACTAGTTTTTATATGTATAATTAAAATTTGATAATATATTTAATTTAAACCTAATATTTATTGTATTTAAGAAACAATGTTTATTATTATAAAATATTACTAATTAAAATTAATAAAAAATTATAACTAATCATAAAAATATTCAAAAGATAAAGCTCCAGCATAATTAACTATAATTACAATTAAACAGTTTGTATATTGAAATATGTCAGCATTCCAAAATAAATATAGTTTGTATATCGAAATGTGGTGTTGAAAATTATAGAAAACCAGCATCCTTTGACAATAGGTCTGATGACAGACAGTAGAACATAAGTGTTTATATAAACTCAAGAGCCAAAGCATTATGACCACCCCTACATTTTTGCAATGAACTCGCCTGGATGACGTGGAAGGCACGTGATCAGGTGGAAGTGGATATTTAACTGGTATTAAGTAGTGGTATTAATCCATGCCAAGGCGGGTTGAAGCTGTGTTGCGCGCCAAAGGTGGGCCAACTCGTTATTGACAGGGTAGCCATTGTGTTTTGGCTCTTGGTATATTTGTATGCTGTTAAGTGGTCTTCAGTTTTCGGCATGGTCGTCCGGTTGGCCTGTATGCATTGTAATGGAATGCTGGTAACTTGTCTCAATCAAAACGAACTGATACAATGCACATCATCGCAATGGAATTTTTCGACCCACTAAGCTGGAGATTTGACAGAATTAATGAATCGAGCTCATCACCATTGTTGCTTGACACTTCATGGCTAATCCTTGGCGAGATAAGATCCATGGCGAGATACTTGCAAGCTAGAGAGCTCTTAAGTAAATGGCTTCGCCCAATTTTTGTTGAACTCTTTTGTAACATTTTCTTTTTCCTTTTTGTTCTGTATTTTCACACTCGTTGTACTGCCTTGAAATTGAAATAAAAAATAATTTTATAACTTACATCAAACAAATACAAGGTAGAATAGTAATTGGGTATTTGTCGTGACATAAAAGAGTCTCCATGTTAATCTATGATAATGACCACCAATTCTTTGTATCTTCCTATTTCCTTATGTTTCTTCTTCTTCAATGGTGCAGCAATCCCATGGTGAGCCTAGGTTCCTTTTCTTTCTACTACTCATAAACTTTCACAGTTTATATGAGGCCTAATCTTCTTATTAGTAGCTTTTATTCCGGACATCCTTTATAAAAGCAAATCGATTTTCATTCCTCACATTCATTCTTTTTCTTCCTAGTGTTATTGCGCCTTATTAAGAATTTCATTAAATGCAGTTTTTTATTTATTAATAAATGCCTCTAATAATTGCCTCTTCATTAATAAGTGCCTCTAAGTAATATCACCCTTTGCATACCCATTACTATGATTTGACTGATTGGATTATTTTGTTTTAGTCCTTTTCAGAAACTTTTTATAATAAAAAAAAATTTTTTATTTTGTATTATGAAAAGAAATAGAAATTTATACATTTCTACTTAATATAATGTTACAGTCAATATATTCAGTCAATTACAGTCTTTATTCTCTGCATTAATTTTTCATTTAAATTCAAATATTTTTAAGATCTTATAAATTTCAGATTCACATTCATTTATTTATTTTTAAAATTTACAATAGGAATTATAGTTTTACAGTTATATCTTTGATTTTGGTATTTTGAAGTTTTTTAAATATGTTTTCTCTCATAAATCAAATAATTTGCGGCAAAAGATAAAAAAAATGCTATTAAGAAAAAAATAATAATTAAAGGATTAAAAAAAGCTATAGAATTACTTGATAAATAAGAAAGAGTAGAATTTTAGTAATGCATAGGTAGGTATTATATATGAGTCTTATATTAATAAAGAAGAAGATTCTTATTATCTTCATACCGATTTCTCCAAAGATATAAGATTAATAAGAATAAAAATAATTTAAGAAATATTGTTTTGTTAAAGTCAATACGACTCACAATTTAATAAAATATAAAGAGTATTACTAAATTCAAATTTTGTGAAATATCAGCATTTATAATAGGTATGAGTCCATTTCATACCAATACCTCTTATTTTTTTTTGGGGCATTTTAATGAATTCTAAACTGATTTGACGCACGGTATCAAAAGTTATTGAAATACGCATTCAAATACACACTATTGTTCTGTAACATAACAAATTTCATATTTTTATTTATTTTAAGTAGTAAACAAACTCATTTTTGTTTTTCTTTGTCTTTTTATTTACTTGACATAGTAAATACGATCAAGTTTTTTTTTAAATATGAAAATTATTAAAAATTTAGAAATTTATTGATCTGCAATTTGCTATACTCATCCACCCACATTTAATTTATTTTGAATGGAAAAACTTCATACCGATTTCTCCAAAGATACACGAAAATTGTCTTATAAAACCATAACAATATATTTAATTTTCTTGGAGAAATAAACGTATTAAAATATTGTAAAAATTATATAATACTTACTAACATACTATACTTATCCACCCACTCTTTATTTATCGTGACATTTTAAATTCAAGAATGAATAATTATCCCCACACTAAACTCATTCATTTCCTTGAAATAATAAACGTGTTTAAAAGAATGTGAATCTAATCCCAGATTACCAAAATACATTATTATGCTACTACTGTGTCCAAAAAAATAAGACCAATTTTCAATTTAAAATTCTCGGATCTTATGGAATTTAAATTTTTTTTTTTTTTTGGTTGCTGGCACTGTCCTTGACGCCCAATGTGAAACTTGACGTCAAAATATTTATTAGTGTTTGAGTTACGCTTGGCTTTGTGAGACGATAAAACTGATTCCGACGATTTTTGAAATGTCTGAATTAATTGAGCAAAAGAACTTGCATTCAATTTTTGTTTCCGGAAACTTATAAAATGTTGCAGAAGGCATTCGGTGAGCATTCCTATATCGGAAAGAAATGTTTAGAAGTGATATAAACAGTTCAAAGAAGGCGGAGAACGCGTTGAAGAGGAAGAGCCCTCTGGTCGACAACCAACCTTAACCGACGAAGCCCACGTCCAAAGAAATGAAAGATTTGGTGCTTTTAAACCGTCGATTTGCAACTCACCATTCCGGGGACACCGTTTTGAGTCGATGGAAGAGATTCAACGTGAATCGACGCGCGCTTTCAAGACCATCCCTGCCGATGACTTTTTAGCCTGCATTGAGAATTGGAAAAAAAAAGTTGGCATAAATGCATTGTGTCCTGAGGGGATTACTTTAAAGGTCAATGAAAAAATTTGGAAGAATAAATAAAGAGTTTTGAAAAAAAACAAAAATTGGTCTTACATTTTGGGCACAACAGTAAAACCATCTAATACTTATTAATACACTAATACACAATGCACACACTCTTTATTTAAACTGAATGGCCTCATGACAATTCCGTTTCTTCAAAGGAAATGAATATTTATCACCACAATAATTCATTCATTTCTTTGAAAAACAATAAACGTGTGTTAAAATAATACGAATATTATCACAGATTTGCAAAAATACGTTACTGACCTTCAATTTATTACACTTATTACCGCACGTCTAATTGAATCCGAATGAGAACACGACGTCCTCATTCCTTCAGTAACACGCACCATTGTCTACTAACATGCCAATAAATCCCTTTCATTTCCATTAAAAACACCCAACAAACAAAAGGGGAAAAACCTTTAAGAAGAGGGGTGGAGGGGTAGGGGCATTCAGTGACGGCGAAGTTAACTTATGACAAATATGGGGCGTCTAGAGGGGGTGGACGTAGGGGGGATGAAATAGCCCTGGTCACAGCTGGCACCTCGGCCGAAAGAACGTCAGAAGAGGGTGGTGGTAGAGTAGAGGGTGGAAAAAGTCCCTCCACGGAAGCTGCGGAACATTGATTTCCTTCGAAAAAGACTGTTGGCCCTCCAGGGGAAAGGGTGGATGGAACGAAAAGAAGAATATCGATGGAAGAAAATCACGCCCAGGAATGGTAGAAGGGAAAAAAGAGTGATCGAAAAGGGAAAAAAAAGGAGGAAATATTGTGATTTCCCTCCCTTTTTTTTTTTTCTTACTCTGATTTATTTTCATTTTTATTTGTTTTTGTGAAAGAAGAAAAAAATTGGGTAAATTTAAAAGCATGCACCATTTTTTTTGTTTTTATTATTTTATTTTATTTTATTTTTTTTTTACTATTCATTTCTCATTTTATTTTATTATTTATTTTTATTTTTTTAACGTTGAATAAGGATACGTTTCATGGGAAAAGAAATATGTGCTGAGTCTGAAGAAGTTTGACTTAGTAGAAAATACTTAGTTAAGTTATTTTAGATGTGTATATAAATGCATTTGCTGTTTTTTTTTTTTTTTTTTTTATGTGGTTGCAAGTGCTTAGGTTTTTAAATGTTGAAATTTAAAAGCATTTGAAGGAATAAAAAAAAATGTAAAAGAAGATAAAAAATAAATTTCAAAATTAATAAAAAGTCTTTATTTATTATTTTTTTTTTTCGTAAATGTAAATTAAATTAATAGGAATGTCAAAGGAAGTTTGCATGCTAAAATTCAAAACTGTAATAATATATCATATTTGTGGAGAGAATTATTAACTAGCTATTTAAACACAAAATAATATAAAACTCTGTAAGTGCAAAATAAAAAAGTAGAAAGTGATTTCATATAATAGACAATGTATTGAAGGTAAGTAATAGCAAATTATTTCTATTTGTAATTTTATATATAATCTATGTATACATATATACATAATTAATTATAAGAGGGGACAAATGGCATGTAAGATATAAATATTATCCCTTTTTATAATTCAGAAATACAGGATCTGATGGTCGAGTGGCTGGAGTTCGGTACTACAGGCTTCGTATCCGGAATCCCGCCGGTGCCATGGATGTTTGTAAGGGTTCAGGATCCACTTTGAACCGTAGTTTTTCGGTCCCCATACTATCGTAGAACGTTGTGGGGTTGAACATTGGTGTTACTCGCGTCCGTAACATATCTTCAAGCTACACGTGCCCCATGGGTAGTGCTAAATGGGTAACGTCGGTGCAGACCTTGCGTCATAACGAATAACTGTCTAAGTATTTGGCGTCTGCATTACAAAAAAATAAGTTATCGTTGATAATAAAGATAATAGATTCGTTGATATTAAAGTCGTTGATTACTTCGCGATTTTTATTGTTTTTATTGTATTTTTATTATTTCTTTTGTCTCTCGAAACTTTTGATTTAGCAAGGGATTATCGTAATTATAAATTATATAACTTTCTACGAATTTTTTTAAAATCAAATACTTTTACAGAAATGTCTATGGCAGAAAAAAAACTAAATAAGACTTTATTATAAAACTGATGTATTTTGTTAATTTTTGAAGGTAGCTATACTTTTTTTATCATTTGAAAATAATGGAATGCGTAAAATACATAATTAAAAACTGCTATCACAAATTATCCTAAATGTGATTCAGAAAATTTTTATAGTATTTTAATTTCATACATAGTTAAATAGAGGCTTGCCCTATAAAAATTGTCCACATTTTTTTTTTTTGTTTATAATATTAAACTTAAACCAAAAATGAATTTTTCAAATTTTCTTCTATACAACTCATGAAATTCATGTAATTTACCCCTAAAAGTGTCCTTGTAGGGAATTCCTTCTCCCTCAAGCCATAAATGGACTCTTCATAGCATAAAGAAGTGAAATTCAAGGTTCGGATATAAAAAAAATCTATCAAAACAAACCAGTTCAAAATTCACCATATAAGAATTTTTTACATCCATAATAAGTCATCCAGAAAATCAGCAGAATACCAAATTATAATATTATGTAGTAGATTTCGGAATTATAACATACCTCTGGAAAAAAGACACTACTTCATTACATAAAATACGCTTCAGGAATTTTTGCATTGCAAATGTTGTGAGGGTTTTGTTATATAATTTATGTGTAGTGAATATCAGTACTAACTTTTCTCGTACAAAATGGTTGTGATTCTAATTTACTTCTTGTCAGTTGTCCTTTGTTTTTTGTATTCATATTTGCTTTTTCTATATGTAAATTGTGATTATCGTAAGCAGTTTTCAGCATTCCAACCAAACATTAGTTTTGAATAATTTTTATTTTGTTGTAATTTCAAACTATTTTTCAATTTTTGACTGAGTTCACTCTTCTTTTTATTATTAGCATTTCAATATTTGGTTTTAACATTCATGTGTTTATACCATTTATAATTGGCTGCTGTAAAAATAGTTTCGTTAACAAACAAGTAGGTGGATGTATTTGTAATAGTGGAAATTCAAAATATTTAGATAATGTTAATTTGTCCATGCTTCCCTCCCTACACATCGACAAGATCACCCCCTGTGACGTTTAGGAGAAATGATCAATCGGGTTCAAAATTCTCTTTCAAGTTTGAATTTACGCTTACGCTGAAACGTTTAGTTGGCCTACAGACTCACACCCGGAGAAGAAATATATTTAGTAAAATACTGCACTTTGTTTGCGCACCTGCACATAAAATTTTTCGATTCAGATGTGAAGTCCTTCCATGTAGCAAGTGATATTATATGAAACATTTCCTTTACATCATCCATTGATGATTTTTTTTATCTTTGATGAAATTTTTACGCTACGTATTTTTTTTTTATAGATTTTGCTCCTTTATGAGATAAAATATGACAACATTTGCAATTTGTTCACATAACTATCTTGCTTGGGACATTTATTTGTTGGCAAACCAAAAATATTTCTTTATGAAGATTATATACCATCCGTATAATTTTTTTTTAGTTTTTTTTAAAATTCCTGGAACTAGATTTTTAAAAAGAAATTAAACTCAACAAAGTTTAAGTAAACGAAATAAGTAACACTGCTGCAAAGTATTACATTAAAAGCTAAACAAAGCTTCAGGGCAAAACAATTAGCAGTCCATTAAATATTGTATTAAAAATTTCAAAATTCTTTAAAAATAAAGCTAAAAACATATTTCTTAAACAAAAATATAATTTTGACAGTTTTCGATATAAATTTCGAGTTGTTAAAAGCTATTCAAGCAAAAGAGTGTCATTTCACGACTGAATTTCCTAAAAACAGAACACTAATTGTGTATTTCAATTTATATGGAAATTTAATCTTCCATTTTATATTGGATACAAATGTCTTTATATGACACTAAAAATCTGATTGACACTAGACATACTATTTTGTAGCCTTTATTATTCTTAATGTTTCAAAAATTGTGTAATTTATGGCTTTTTTAAATATTTGGTTTATTTACAAATTTCATATTCAAAAGTTTTCCAATGCATTCGAAGTTATTTCCAAACAAAAGAAGTTTTTTTAATATTTTTTTTTTAATATGATTCATAATTTTTGCCCAAATTAGATATTATTCTTTTATTAAATA